>CM041777.1:385620269-385927442 GCA_023374045.1 Limonium bicolor | reverse complement strand
GGTCCTCCGGAGGCCCCAGCCGTGGGCGTGGCTGAGACGGTAGCCGTCGTCTTCGCTCAGCTAGCCCAGATGGGAGGCATCCAGTTAGGAGCACCACCTGCACCACCTGTAGTCCCACCCGTACCCGCACCTAGAGAGCCGAATTGGCTGAAGAGCGTGGCTGACACGCGAGTACCTACCTATGACGGTGTTGCTGACCCCACCGTCCTCGAGAGACACATTGTTGAGCACGAGAAGGCCTTCGATGCCATTCATGTGCCTGCTGAGCACCGGGTTAGCATAGCTGCCTTTCATCTGAAGGACGCTGCCAGTACGTGGTGGAGGTCCGTGAAGGCACATTACCTTGCTATGGAGGGTTTTGGATGGACAGATTTTGTGGAATTGTTGAGAGAGAAGTACTATCCTGCTCATTTGAAGCAGAGGAAAGGGAGGAGTTTGAGGCTCTGAGGCAGGGTAGTATGACAGTAGATCAGTACTACTCCTTGTTTATTGGGCTCTTGGACTTTGTCCCAGGAGTTGTTTATTCTGATGCTGTGAATGTAGAGAAGTTTAGAGGCGGGTTGAGATATGCTATCAAGGCCGCCATGGGTGCTACCTTGTACCCTACGGTCCAGGTAAAATTAATTGACAGTTTATACCTTGTAACTCAGTTTGATTTATTACAAGTTCGGGGAACTCATTGATGCATTACAGGAGTGTTATGACGCTGCCTCTCGGACTGAGATGATGGTGAACAGCCGGGAAGACGGCCAGGGGCAGAAGCGTAAGGTCCCAGAGAAGGAGGCGGAGACTGAGGCTGGAAGCGGAGGCAGTAAGGGCTGGAAGTAAGAACCGCCTTAAGTTAATTAATCCATTTAAATTACTTACTTACTGCCTGCTTTTATACCTGCTATTCCTGACACTTTGACGATCACAGGAAGAAAAAGTTCTCCTGGAGGGAGAAGAAGAAGGAGCAGGCCAGCCAAAACAAGGACAAGGTCCCGATGCTGACCGGGCCTACCTACGATGTGCAGCCTCTTAGATCTGCACCCCCTAAGGATAAGCGATCTAACCTTGTGAATGAGTTGTGTACTACACTATCTATTACCATCCTTGTACTAATCAGAGTGTGATATGATAATAGGTTCTGCACCCCAGCGCCACTTTCATTGCAAGCGCTGTGGTAAAGACCACCCGGGTGTCGACTGCACCGGGCAAGCGGTGGACTGCCACCATTGTGGAAAGAAGGGCCACAGGTCGTTCGAGTGCTTTACTAATCCAGAGAGCCGAGCGTACCGCCCACCGAAGGGGACTCAGAGCACACCTACTGGAGGAGGTGGAGCTCGAGGTGGCCAGAGGGGGCCAGCGCCCCAAACCAGAGGGGGCAGTAGCATCAGCAGCCACAGCAGCAGAACCAGAACCAGAGGAACCCGCCGGGCAACCGTATGCTGAATGCAGCGGGAGCTTCAGGCGCTGGCACTAGTACCCAGCGCGGTGAAGGTTAGCATTTGAAACCTTAACCATTGTATGAGAGCATGACTAAGTGTTAAACGCTTTACCTTAGCATGAATGTGTGTTTTAATTACCGCTTTAGATAAACAACTTATCTAGGAAACCTGTTACCTCTTAGGAGACTTCGACATCTGCTATCCCACACTTACAAGACAGAGATCACCTAGACCCGTGGAAGAAAGACGGGAGTACCCTAGTGAGTTGTGTCATGTAGTCAGACCGGGCATGATACTTCTCAGAGAGTTCCTAACCCTAGATGAGCAAATCACCATAGTGAATGAGTGTAGAGCTTTGGGTAAGGGCATAGGAGGATTTTATACCCCTGTATTTAATAGTGGTTCTAGAATGAAACTACACATGATGTGCTTAGGGAAAGATTGGGATCCACAAGCTAGGGTTTATCGAGAGGTGAGGATGGTAGGTGGCGTATCTATACCTAGCATACCTGAGAGTTTCCTAACCTTGGTGAGAAACGCAATGGATGTTGCTCAAGACTGTGAGACTTATCCATTACCCAACATGACACCTGACGTTTGCATCATCAACTACTATGAACAGGGAGGAAAGCTTGGGATGCACCAGGACCGTGATGAGACGACCGAGTCCATCACCAGAGGAATACCGGTTGTGTCATTCTCCATCGGCGATGATGCTGAGTTCATCTATGGAGACCAGAAGAGGATGGATCTAGCAAGCAAGATCATCCTCAAGTGTGGGGATGTGTTAGTATTTGGTGGAGAGTCGAGGCTTGTATATCATGGTATTAAGAGCATTAAGCTCAATACCGCACCACCAGCTCTAGTGAATGATACTCACATCCGACCTGGCCGTTTAAATTTGACTTTCATACAGTACTGATGTAATAGCAGTAGCTAAGTGTGTAACCTTGTATAATACAGTTAGATGAACGAAATAAGAGTTTTATACCTTCAAGTATATGTGTTCAGTTTTGTTGATACCGATAATTCATGACTTCAGGCTATGGAAATGGAAAGGAGGGTACCATCTGCATCTTAAATATGGCGCAAGCTAAGGAGTCTGGTAATGTCATCACAGGTATGACAATTACAAACAACAGTAAACTAGTGATTTATTGGGACTCGATGCTAATACGAGAGGTGATCTCAGGTACCTTTCCTATTGATGGTGTTAGTGCTTCTATATTATTCGACTCAGGGGCTTCGCATTCCTTTATTTCCTTGGCATTTACTAAGAAGCTGGGAGCCACCCCCGAACAGCTTTCAGACTTTTCAGTCACCCTTCCTTCGAAGGAGAAAGTAGGTTGCACCAGACAGTATACAGGGTTAGAGATCAGCATTATGACTGAGACCTTTCCCATCAATCTGATTGAGTTCAAGAATTTGGGTTTTGACATTATAGTGGGCATGGATTGGCTACAGAAGCATAGGGGCCGCCTTCATTGTGCAGAGCATCGACTATTACTGAAGGGGCCGAGCGGCAGGACAGTGTCATACCGCAGTGTGAGGAGAGCCGACTGTCAAGATCGTGTCAGCATTGTCCCTGATGAAGGATGTTAGGAAGGGCCGACAAGCCTTCCTCTGTTATGTACAGGACACGAGACAGAGAGACGTGACGATGTAGACATTCCAGTCGTGGTAGATTTTCCCGACTTATTTCCTGATGAGCTGCCAGGCATTCCGCCTGTGCGTGAGGTTGAGTTCGCCATCGACTTGTTGCTAGGTACGGGCCCCATTGCTAAGGCACCCTACCGTATGGCACCGGCTGAGATGAGGGAGCTGAAGCTACAGCTGGAGGACCTCCTCAACAAGGGATTCATTTGACCTAGTGTTTCTCCTTGGGGTGCTCCAGTACTGTTCGTCAAGAAAAAGGACGGAAGTATGCGACTCTGCATCGACTACCGCAAGCTTAATGCGGTTACAATCAAGATCAAGTACCCATTACCACGGATAGATGATTTTTGATCAGCTGAGAGGGGCCAGTGTGTTCTCGAAGATAGATCTCAGATCTGGCTACCATCAGATTAGGATTGTAGAGGGTGACATTGAGGAGACAGCTTTCAGGACACGGTATGGACACTACGAGTTCACCGTTATGCCATTCGGATTGACGAATGCGCCAGCCATATTCATGGATTTGATGAACCGCCTTTTTAGAGAGCATCTTGATAGTTCAGTTGTAGTCTTCATCGACGATATTCTGATCTATTCAAAAACCAAGGAAGATCATGAGTTACATTTGAGACAGGTGTTGAATATTATGAGAGAGAACCAGCTGTATGCCAAACTCTCTAAGTGTGAGTTCTGGTTGGACAGCGTGTCATTTCTAGGACACATTATATCAGCTAGCGGCATATCTGTAGATCCTGCTAAGATTGAGGCAGTGAAGAGTTGGCCAAGGCCGAAGACAGTCACAAACATCCGTAGCTTTTTGGGTTTGGCCGGTTATTATCGAAGATTCGTGAAGGACTTCTCCAAGGAGGCCAAACCGATGACTAATCTAATGAAGAAGGAATCCCAGTTCTTATGGTCTGCAGAATGTGAGCAGTCCTTTCAGACGCTGAAGGATCTCCTGACATCGGCACCCGTTCTTACTATTCCTGAGGGCACCGATGGGTTCGAGGTATATTGTGATGCCTCTGGAACCGGTCTAGGCTGTGTGCTTATGCAGCACGGGAAGGTAGTTGCTTACGCATCCCGACAGCTGAAGAAGCATGAGGTGAATTACCCCACACACGACCCTAAGTTAGGCGCAGTAGTCTTCGCTTTGAAGATCTGGCGACATTATCTATACGGTGTGACATTCACTATCTACTCTGATCACAAGAGTCTACAGCATCTCTTCTCTCAGAAGGAGCTGAACATGCGACAGAGAAGATGGGTCGAGTTCTTGAAGGACTACGACATAGACCTGAGGTACAAAGAGGGCAAAGCAAATGTAGTTGCCGATGCCCTGAGCCGCAGAGCTCATTCATTATTTACACTATTAGCGAACAACAGTATGATCGATGAGATACGAGCTGCATAGGAGAGTGATCAGTATATGCAGAGTATCAGACAGAAGATGTTAGAGGGCTGTTTTGAGAGACAGAAGTATGATTTCCAACTATTTAATGATGGCATGATTCGGCTGAATGGCCGTTTGTGTATTCTGGAGTCTTCTCCTAACCTGAAGGAGAAGATACTCCAGGAGGCTCATTGCTCGTCCTTATCCGTCCACCCTGGTTCTTTGAAGATGTATAAGGATTTGAAGGTTCATTTCTGGTGGAGCGGGATGAAGATGGATGTAGCTGAGTACGTGGCTAGATGCTTGACCTGTCAGAAGGTTAAGTTCGAGCATAGGAGACCCGGAGGTTTAGTGCAGTCTATGCCAATTCCTTGTTGGAAGTTCGAGGACATTCGATGGATTTCGTTGTCGGTCTCCCACCGACTAAGGGAGGACTGAACACGATTTGGGTCATTGTGGACTGTGACGAAGGTGGCAAGTTTGTTGCTATGAAGGATACCTGGAACGTTCCGAAGTTAGCGGACTTGTTCCAGAAGGAGGTGATCCGGCACCATGGTGTGCCAAAGACTATTGTTTCTGATAGGGACCCTCGATTTTTGTCCAGATTCTGGGGACAGGTTCAGGAAGCCTTGGGTACGAAGTTGAAGCTTAGTATGGTGTTCCATCCACAGACCGACGGTCAGAGTGAGAGGACCATCCAGACACTGGAGGACATGCTGAGAGCATGTGCCTTAGATTTTCAGGGGAGCTGGTTAGAGCGTCTACACTTGATAGAGTTCGCCTACAACAACAGCTACCACTCCTCGATACAGATGCCACCATTTCAGGCACTTTATGGTAGACCGTGTAGGACTCCTTTATGCTGGGATGAGGCCAGCGAGACTACGCTTCTAGGACCAGAGTACCTAGAGCAGATTAAGGAGGATGTCCTACAGATTCGTAAGAATATGAGGGCAGCTCAGGACCGGCAGAAATCATATGCAGACACCAGAAGGAGGGACATTGAGTTCACTACCACGATATGGTTTTCCTTAGAGTCTCACCCATGAAGGGATATTCCGGTTCGGGCAGAAGGGCAAGTTGAGCCCGAAGTATGTTGGACCTTATGCGATTAGGGAGCAGTGGGCCCGTTAGCCTACAGACTGGATTTACCAGCAGAGCTCGGGAGGGTGCACGACGTCTTTCACGTTTCACAGTTGAAGAGGTATGTGCCCTATCCATCGCACGTTCTACAGCCAGAGACTTTAGAGTTGGACCCCGCTCTACGATATGAGGAAGTACCACTCCGCATTCTCGATACGAAGACGAGGCAGACTAGGAACAAGACCGTTAGCATGGTCAAGGTTCTCTGGTCGAACCATGAGGTGGAGGAGGCTACATGGGAGTTAGAGGACTCCATGAGAGCGAAGTACCCAGCACTCTTCGAGTAGTAGCTGTGATACTTATACGGGTTCGTGGTCAAACCCTTTTTAAGGGGGGTAGACACCACTTGGCTTGCGCACATGTTGTGCATTAGGTCTTGTTTTGTGGTGTGTTTTTGTTGGTATGCTGCGTCATACATGTTTTTTGGATGATTGGATGTTGATACATTTTATGTATGTGCCTTAGTGCACCTGGTTGAATATATATAGTACCGCTGGTACTTTTGGTTGATGAGTCAGATGTGCACCTTGTTTAGTGCTGTGATATGAATGAGTTTATACCATGAGTTTGATTATTTGATATATGCTGTATGTATAGACTAGGTCTGAACCTAGTGGGAGTTAATCCCAAGCAATGGACTGTTTGGTTACTTAGTGGAACTTGATTCCTTAGGTGAACTGTAGAGGATTAAGGGCTTCGGGATGAAGCCTTTTTAAGGGGGGTAGACTGAAATACCCCTAACCTTTAAAATTAATTAAATGATCTATAATGATCTAAGATGGTTAATAAACATCTAAATTATATTGGGGAACAATCTAAAAGATCTCAACAAGGCAAAACACACCTTAAGATCGGTAAAGCCAAAAATGTGCTTTAAAGCACCATAAAGATTGTATGACCTCAAATAGGATCCAAAGTGGATTCCTAAGTATTATAATGAAGTAAGGAACACAAAAAACTATTATCAAAGAAGACTAAGCTCAGAAGCACCTTGCAACACAAAAATGTGCACTAAAACACCTTAAAGCACGTTTTTGTGAGATTGCCTTCTAAATTGGTTTTTAATGGGCTTAAAGGTTATAATTACCTTTAAATATGATAAATATCACATTATATCATATTAGGAATTTAATTCCAGAAATTTACAAATTTTTACAAATTTAATATTAAAATATTAATAAAACCCCACAAGGGGGCCCGTTTGAGTCAAATTGACCAAGTTTGGTCAATGGTCAATCAATTGACCCATTTGACACCATGGAAGTCGGCAGGAAAGAGGAGAGGAGACAGCTCACAAACATAGATTGACAATTAGCTACCTAATACCATTTACTTTTGAAAAACTTACCTTTTTCAATTATTTCAACTCCTTGCAATCATTCCCTTCCTCCTTGTCCGATTCCATCCATTCCAGCCGAGCTCCCACCCTTCCAAGAAGCTCTCAAGCTCTAGTTCTTGAGCATGGAAGGCAGGTCTAACTCCTAAGCTCTTAAGGTAAGGTTTTAAGGTCATTTTTAGCTCTTTTTCTTCATCTCTTCACTACCTACAGTTAGATTTCGTGGATCATCAATTCTTATGGATCATTCTTAGTGTTCTAAGGTTAGAACAACATCCAAACTCGGCTGAAGCAAGTATAGGGGCCAAGGTTACTCAAATTTGCATTTTAAGGTAAAAAAGACATACCTTAAGCTTCTCTAATCTTCAAGCGGTTTTCTTCCTTTGATTTTTATGAGTTTATACACTCATAATCTTCATATTTACATGTTCATTCAGTTGGTTAGCCATTTGGAGCAAGGGTGACCGAGATCCAAAGGAAATACCCTCTTTTAAGGCATTTTGCCAAGGTAAAATCAATTACCATAGCAGCTTGTTGTTGTCTAGCTATTTCCTATGTTGATATGGTGAATTTAACACCATTGGGTGTGCTTGGTACAGGCCAAATTCACTTGGAACTTCCCTTGCATTTTTAAGGTGATTTTTGCCTTAAATCTTACATTAATTGTTCCTTATGGTTAAGCTCAAGCTTGGAGTATAACCATATCTTATTTTGGTGTATTAAACATGTCTAAATATGTGGTGAATTTACCTCTAAGCTGCCGAGCTCATACAAGGAAGATCAAGGTATAAACACCTTAAACTTATGATTTTTATGATTTTTAAGCACATATTTAAATTGTCGAGAGTGGAGTTTAACATAAGGGTCATATTGACCTAAAAATGGAAAAAAATGACTAAGATAAATTAAGCTAGTCATTTAAGAGATTTAATTAACATAATGGTCAAATTATGTGGAAAAATAATTAAATTGAAGTGAGGCCGTGAGTATATACTGTATTTTGAGACATTTAATGTGTAATTTATTTTGCAAGTTCAAGGTTGTAATAAGGCCATGTCATTAGGCCATTTTAATTTAAGTTTATAAGCTTATTTAGTTAAATTTATGCTTATATAATTAAGTGGGGCCAAACCGTAAACTGGAACATTAGAAAGCCGTGGGCTTAATTTAGAGCAATTTAGGGTTTTTAAATGAATTTAATAAAAATTATAACATTTTATAAAGTTTTGTGTCAAAATTGTAAAAATAGAAAAGTATGGGGTAAGATTGGTAATTACCGAAAGTTTGGGTCCCATTTGGTATTAGAAGTCAAAGTTGACTATATAGGAGACTTTGACCAAGTTTGGAAAATTTAAGAAATTAAAATACTACCTTATATTAAGATAGTGTTAAATTGTAAAAGATTTATAAAAGATGGGGCTATAATGTAATTTCCGAGACTTAGGGGTACTAAATAGAATTTAGAATAATCCTTAAGTTATTAGGAATTTATAGAAGTTTATTTGGTTAAATTTGGAGTTTATATGAATTAAATAAGTATAATATATGGTATTTTATAACATTGTTACAAATGGGTAACATATGTGTAGAAACCGAAATTTAGAGGAAGTATAAGGTTAGGAATAATATTTATAACCTTTTGGTATAGTTTGGTAATTTTTGGAGTTATATATAAGGTTTTATAAAGATATATGTATAATATATAGTTTCGATGGAATTAGAAAACTATGTATTATAAATTGGGATGGAATTGTGATTTATAGAAGTTTAGTGGTTTATAGTAAAAGCCGAGAATATAAGGGGCTGTTTGGTATTTTATAAACAAAATATAACTATAGGTTATAATTGTTTTAATGACTTGAATGTCATAATATATGTTATATAAAGTAACATCATATTAATTATGTGGTGGATTTTGTAAATATTTAAGAACATAGGTGCTGTTCGGAAATATTAACATTTTTTAAATGGAATTTATAATATGGTTTTTAATGTTATAAGAGTTATAACATTTATAATATAAAAGGTATTCATTAAAAAGAATGAATATATAATATAAGACTTACCATATAATAAATAGTTCCATAATACATGTATATAAATAAGTATATGTTATGGTGTAGAACATGTAATACGGTTCAATAACTATAAATTATCATAATTAAAATGATAATAGATAAAGAGAAAAGAATTATAAACATTAGATATGGAAATTCTAATGTTAAGAGTATACATGGAATAATAAGAATTTAAATAATTCGAAGTACTTTTACATATGAATTATACTCCATTAAATTTGGAAAAAACAAACCTTAGGAAAATAAATACTAAGGTGAAATGTATAATACATGATAAAGAATAATACATGCCATATAGAAACAAACTATATGATATACAAGGGTATATTAAGTTACATGCGATAACAAGTTCAACATTAAGTATATTAATATACGAAGCAAGACTACGCATGTAATATAACGTTTTTCCAAATCTCGAGTTAAGCCGAAAACCCAACAAACGTTGACAGTTAATAACGGGGGATTAACCGGGAGGTATTAGCGACGGTACAGGGTGCCGTCGAGTTATGTTGTTATACGGGATGCTAATCAGTAGCATTATGTATTGTTTAGATTGTTAGGGACGACACACGGAGCATAGGATCTTGCTGATTCATACTCCACCGTAATACTCATCAGGGTGAACGGTATGTTGTTATGTGTCTCTGATTGTCTCTGAGGGCTTCCTCAGTTCAGACTTCTGTGTGATCTGTGATAAGATTGTTTGTCTGAATGTGTTAATTAATATGCATGATTTGTATATTTATAGCTGCTTATTATTTACTGTTGTTGAGTTAACAGTATTGGTTCGTATATATGGACCTATATATATAAAACGAACTAGCGGCAATGGTGCTATCTTGTATGAAATATAAGGAATGTCAGAAAAACGTTGTAGCACTAGGATAATAAGATGTACATATTATCCGAGACTTTTATACGGAGCATTGGCCTTTCTAAACGCCGCTCTCGTATCTAACACTGGATCCCGAGTTTACAGACTCCATTGGACTAACGACCTTAGTCTGCTGTGTTAGAAAATTTGGTAATGCGATGCGATGTTATAATTAATTAATGGAAAGATAGTAAAGTCAGGAGGATATGGCTCTTGGTGCGCGCTGTGATCACAAAAACAATACCAGGATGTCCGCGTACGGGTCCGTAAGTATCAAGAAAATTTCCCGTGAGCTAGAATGGCTCGTTGGTCGGAGACTCTACCGTTGGAGTGGCTACTGCCGTGGGTGACCCGCCATAATTTATGGGTAATTAGAGACATGTCGTTTTTTAACGAGACACAGTCACTAGGTATAACTGAACAATTAATACAATTGAGACTTATACATTGGCGAACGATATTGGTTTCTATACCATGGACGAGAATTAATACTTGTTTATTATCCTCGTTGTTTCGCTTTGTTGTTCACTGGTTATACTTGTGGTTATACTATGTGTGTTGATGGTTGTGTTTATTGTATGAATATTACTGTTAATTGTTTTACAGTTTAAATATTAAAACGGCATTGCATGTAACGAACCTCATGCTCTCGACCAAATAATTGAGGGGTTTGAGGGGGCATGACGGGGCATGTGATAACATACTCAGCAGGGGCTGATTCCATACCACAAACCATCTTTATTGCAGGAGACTAGCTGGTGGGTCGACGCGGGGCGCGACTATTGTGTTTACTGTTGGATAGACTTGGTACGGTGTGATACTAAGGTTATTTTGGACTCGGTTTTTTTAACCGAGGTGTATTTGGATTAGATGCTCACGGTCTATAATAATTGGTTGATGTTAGATTCATTTTAAATTGTTTAAGTACTGCTATCTATCTCTTGTGGTCACTGCGGGAATACGTTTTGCAAGTTGATTATCAGGTAATTCGTTATCACCCGTATGGGCGAGTGATAACAGTGACACCATTAGGGAGACAATTATTATTTACCGCTGCGAGATATTATTGTGCGCGACATTTATAGGATTATCAGGAACCGAATTAGTAGGGGTGTTACACAAAGGATACCCCTTACTTCTTCGAAGGAAGCATTCATCTTCTGCAAGTTTGGCTTTTCGAGCGGCTCAAGCTGATTCCTGAGTACAACCAAATGTTCATGATTCAGCATCTCCCTAGAAGACGCACCCCCGAGGAACCGGTTAACGGATGGCCAGCTTTCTTGAACTCTATTCGGCAGGGACATCAGGTTTGATGGACAGTCTCGACTTGGAAAATTGAAGGAGTTCGAATGTGTGGAGGTTACTACGGAGGGATCTCGTTACCTGGTTTTGAGAACTTTCATGTCATTCATCCCTGACGTTCCAATCATCAAGTCAGGCAAGCCCAAAACTGACCCAAGGGCTTGCTATATGAAGCACCAAGAAAAGCATACGGTCACGAAGCTCTCCGTGCAATCATGATGGATTGACTCGAAGGGAAAGTTCAGGTGTTAAAGCCCCTGGCACCTGAAGACTTGGAGCTCCCTGCTAGTTATCGGAAATGGCTACGCGGTCGAGAGGAGGAGGTAGATGCATTCAAACGAAGGAAGGAGAAGGTAGCAGAGCCAAGAGTTGTCAAGAGGAAGCTCGCGTGTTAGACATCTAGTCCTGGCATTTCCTGTTTTCCTAGAGCTCTATAAATTGTATTTCTTTCAATTTCGAGATGAATAAAGAGAATATTTTGCTTTGCTTAGTTTTCTTTTAAATTAATCAATTACTATTCGAGGCAAGCAAATGACTTAAAAAAAACAAAAAAAAAACAAAAAAATGGGCGTCCGTGACCCCGGACGCGCCGTTCGTGGCCCCGGACGTTGACTCAAATGTGTCCGTTTGACCGCCAAACGGTGCCGTTTTGATTAGTGGCCTTACTCACCCGATTCAAATTGGGATTCTCCCCCAAATTCACCATTTACATTCCAGCAACCCCCATTTCCAAAACCCTAACTTCTCTCCTCCATATCTCACTCGTTTCTTGACCAAATCACTCCATTTCACCGCCATTTTTCTCACAAAACATTCCTCTTTCAATTATGAGCATTTCCATACCAAGATCTCCTCATTTCGAGTACTTATGAAGGCTGAAAGTTGCGTTCGAATCAAGTCCGGGGCGAACGGTTTTTGTCCGATTTCAGCACTTTCCCAACTCCCAATCTTAAATACTCTTCCACCATTGTATTTGGGTAAGTTTTCTCTACATTTTGACTACTCATTTGTCCATTTTGGTGAAGAAACGATGAAAAACGAAATTTGGAGCTAGGAAGAAGATGACAATGGTGGTTCTCGGGTCAAATTTTCGAAGTTTGATTTTTTATGTTTTAAATGGCCAATTAGCTTTTAAAAGACGTTTTAAAACGTGAAAAGTTCGTTTGGAAGGTTAAAACTGTTCGTAATTTCCAAAAATCACCCATTTCGGTTTAGTGCATTTTAGGTGCAAAATGAGGTTCCTTGCGTTTCTAGCTTGTGGAATGTTAGAAATTTGCATGAGTGGTAGATCCTAGGACTGATTATATGGTGTGGAGTGCATTTGAATCACGGGATTCATGAAAATTTAGGGGAAACTCTATCAAAATTCCTGCAGAATTATATGGTTTTTTTTTGTTGAATCCTTAGGCATATCATGGAGGGTCGTAGGAGTTCCCGTAGGGTAGCTGAGGCTGGGGCATCAGGCTCTCATCCACGTCACAGGCGCCACAGAGAGACATCCCCTACCTCTGACCATACCCGTTTCAAAGGAGCTCGGCAGGAGCGCTGGTTTTATGAGAATCAGGATATTTCCATCAAGCAAGAACATCTCTTCAGCGATGAGGTGATCACCACTTTTGATCTCGATCACCTGCTTCAGCACCTTCACTGGGTGGGGTTGCTTACCTACCCGAGGAATTACATCAGGGAGTTAGTCATAGAGTTCTATGCTAACTTGGAGCAGGATGAGACCGGGGCCATTGTATCCTATGTGCGTGGTCAGCCCATCACTGTATGCTTAGAGGATTTTGTGCACTTTTACGGCCTGCATCCTAGCGACCCTGAGCATAGAGGGTTCGATATGATAGCAGCGTCAGAGAGTGAGGCACGCCAGTTTTATCTACAACACTCCACCTTGTCAGAGCATGCTCGCTCTTCTACGAGGGATCAGCCGAGGAAGCAGGTGATCCTTCCCTCTGCTCTACCCACCGCTTTGGACAAGGTACTCCTGGAGGTTCTGTCCCATAACGTGCTACCAAAAACACGCAATGATGTCTCTGCCCGCTATTGCTTCCTCATGAGATACATTCAGCATCCACCCGATTCAGAGGAGGGTTTAATTCCACTATCAGTCTTGATGAGAGACCATCTGATGACGGAAGCTCAGGTTGGTCGCCATGCTTTAGCCTACCCGAGCTTCATCCAGTGGCTATGCGAGTGTGCACAGGTCTCGATGGAGGATGGCTATTGGGAGCCTCTATATCCTACCTACACCATGGAGATGCTGAGGTCCCTTGGTTACTCAGCCGATCAGGGTTGGGCCTTCCCACAGCAGGCCGGAGTCTTTTCTTAGAGGCCAGTCCGGCCCAGGTAGAGACAACAGGCACCAGAGCCTGAGGACGTCCCACACCACGAGGACCCGTCAAGAGGATACGCCTACTAGGGTGAGGGGTCGAGCCACATGGGTACTGAGTACCCTACACCACTTTCTTCCTAATACGCCTTACCAGCTCCGCCACCAAAGCCAGCCACACTTGAGAGCTTGTAGAGGGATATCCAGTCTCTCCACATCACCCAGGATCGCATGGAGCGTAGGCAGATGCGCATGGACGGTCGCATGGATGATTTCATGACTCACATGTATTCGGTCTTCCCACGTCCACCTCCTCCAGGGCAGTAGTTTTAGGATTTTGCAATTCCTCTAGGTACTTCATGTCCTTTTTCGTTTGTATCGTCAGACATGAGCTTTCTTTTGGTGATTTTGTGCTTTGACATTTACTGCATGTTTCATTTAATGTTATTTGAGAAAACTCTTGCATGTAGAAAATCGTTGTCCACTATCAGAAGTTAGTTATGCATCTTTGTTGTCGAAACAAGGCAAAAAAAAACAAGTCATCTCGTCATTTCACCCATGTGTCTTACCACTTTACCTTTCCACCACCTCACCGAAGTTTAAACTAGAAGAAGCCTCGAAGCAGGAAAAATGAATCATTCAGTAATCACCTCCTCACAAGAACACCCCACCATCATTTACCATCACACATGCAATCACCCTCCATAAATAACTTGGGCATTTTAAGGTTTCTTAAGTAAACCCCACAGCAATACTGGGGGCAATCTGAGTTTAAGACCGAGGATGATTATTTATTTTGTTTAAGCGAGTGAACAAGTCTTTGAGCGAACATTGCATGAGAGCGTCTTGAGTGGTAAAACCAAGAGAGAACGAGCGTGTCATTTTTACACGAATCCTGAAAGGTCACATTCAAAGGTAAGGTAAGGTAAAACGGCATGACTCCAACCGAAGGAGATAATTTGTATATTTACGCTTAAACCTAAGAAAAGTAACAAAGAACGGATACACAAGTATTAGGGATGACGAATCACCTAGGTAAAGCACTACGCAGCCAAAAGCCTATGAACCCAGACATTAAACCCTAGGCACCCCCGCTGAGCTTTTCGTGTACATCCTCTTTTTACAACACTTCAAACGCCACAAACAAGCCAGCCAATGATGAACAACCGACCTGGTGACCAAAGGAAGCAAGGAGCCCGACTTCCGAACAGCAACTTCACAAGTCCAAAGAAGCAAAACTGCTACCAACATGACGAAGCGATCCGTAAATGGTCCCAAAGTGACACAGGATCCCAATGAGCTAACACCAAAATCAGAAGAAAGAGATGAGGTGCAAGGAACAACTCAAAAATCCAGAGTTCCAAGCTCACGATCGAAGTCATCACGAAGTGGCCAAACGACTTCAAGACAAAGAAAGCAAGTCCAGGAGAAGGTGCAAGTTGCAGCTTTGGTCACCCTTATAGCTCCACATATCCTAAATATTTCTCCGTTGTCCTGTTGTCATTCATCACACCCCATAGCCCCGTTGTAAGCTTAAAAGACTTCTGACCTAATAGTTGTGTATCCAATCGAGTGAAAGTAACAGGTTGAACGCGTAAATCTAACAAATGTCAAATTCAATGGTTGAGATGTCTTGACCAAAAGGAGGGCACAAGTGCAAACATCAAACACTTAGAGTGTAAGATAGAAGACACCACATCAAAATAAACCCTGACCTTGTGAGGATGAGACTTGTCTTTGCACAATTAATCAAAGAAAATACTGGGGGCAATCGATCGTTCCGTTCGGTTGCCATAAAGCCCTGAAAGCTCAGATCGCCTCAAGGAAAAATACTGGGGGCAATTGTTGGTCCCGACAATTGCAGCAACGACAACAATGGAGGCCCAAAATGAAATACCCCAAACCTTGATATGTGGTTTAAATATCAAACTATGGTATGTAAAGGCTAAAAGTGCCTTAGTAACATCAATGAACAATTTAGACCATAGTAAATGCAATAAAGCATTAAGACACAGTTTGAGCAAAAACATGCTCTAAGCTATGAGTGAACTTGGTTAGGACCCAAAGAGCCTACCAAGACTTAATAATATTCAATTATGATTTAATAAGGCTAAATAAGTCCTTAGGAAACCTTGGTGGACAGTTAAACCAAATAAAACACAAGAAAATACCTTAAAGTCAATATGAGCAAAAATGTGCTCTAAGCTTGGGATAAATGTGTATAAGACCTAATGGTCATACCTATACCTTATAAATATGTTAATGAACATATTAAATCAATTACCAAAGAAAACCAAGCTTGAAAACAAGTTAGAACACAAAATGTGCTTTAAGGAGTCTTAAAGCACGTTTTTGAAAAATTGTCTTGTAAATGAGTTTTGAGTGGCTAAATGTCCATCATTACTCTTAAATATACATGTGTACTATATAGTATCACATTTGGGTGGCCATATTAATGGGAAATCAAAAATTTCACTTCTAAGTGCCTTGTTTTAGTGAATAGTGATTTTTATAAGCTAGTTTGTAACATATAATGTTATAAGTAATTAAATTGAAACAAAGACTAAAGTACCCTTCTAACTAAATGGGGGCCGGTTTTTCAAGGAGTGAGTCACCAAGTTGTAAAAGAAATCAAATAAGTAAAGTAAAACTTAAAGTAAAGTACTTTTGCTTTATAACATAAATATCTCCAAAAGCAAACTCATCTTCTCATTTCCTTCTCTTCTTTCATTTCACACGGTTTCTTCACCTTCTCCTTTCCTCCATTTACGATTTGCAACAGCTCCTCTTCTCCATCTTCATTTCCTTGCCAAATCCAACTCCATGCTCCAAATCAAATTCTAAGACCATATTTGTCTTAGTTAGGTCAAGCTCTACACTTCTACTTTTCAAATCTTCAAGAGCTCAATTTTGGTGCCATGGAGAATCACCATTGATGGAGCTTGAGCTTGTGTTTATACACATTATTACTCTCCTTTGCTTCTAGGTAAGGAATCTCAAAGAAAAATCAAGTTTCCTCTCCTTTTAGTACATGACCGAAAATTCACCTCACCATGGTGTCTTTACCTTGCTTGTTTTAGCTTCATTTGAATCTTCCAAGGGCTAGGAGGAGCCCTCTCTTGATACTTATTCAAGTTCTCTTCCAATTCCAAGGTAAAACAATGACCTTGATGTGTTAAAACAATATGTGTAACTAGGGTTTACAATGAGATGAAGCATGATGCTTGAATACTCATTCTATTATGTGTACATTGTTTAGGAGTTGACAAACAACCAAACATCCCACCGGTTTTACAAGGAAACAAGAAAGAAGTTTGTGAGGAAAAGAGGTAAACAAGCTATCTCAATGTAGTTTAAATGCCTTAGGAAAATGAGCTTGATTTGCTTAATAAAATACCTAAGGAGCCAATGGCAAATGAGCTAGTAAAATGCTCTCAAGGAGTTTATTAAGAGCATATGTATTGTTGGGTGTATTTGCAGGTCAAAGGCATTACTTATGTGGGAAATTCAGTGTTTAAGGTTTATGCAATTTAAGGGCCTAAGAGCCATGTTATTTAAGGGCCTAAGTGCCAAGCAATTTAAGTTATGCACTATATTGTGATGTAGTGCTTAATGTGTGAAGTTTGTGTGTAAAAAAGGTTCTTGATGGATTTTAGGTGTTCTTGAATGAAATAAGGTAAAAACCTAAGTGTTTGGATGTGAGTATATACAAGAGAAGCTATGGCCAAATTTGGGAAAATGTGTGAGAAGTTCTAAGTGTTTTAAATGGTCTTGGTGAACTAGGAAGTGTTAAAGGTGAATAAATGTTTACTTGAGAAGAAAACATGTGTTAAGGTGATTTAGAGAGATGCAAGGACTTAGGTGTTATCTTGGAAGTTCTAGGAATTCAATGTGTGTTTTGAGGATGTATTTACGTCTTGGAGGAGTTTGTTTAAGGTTTAGGTTATGATAATGTGCAAGGTGGGAATAATGTTTAGGTAAGGGTTTTGAGTAAGGAATTTTAAGAAGTTGTGAAAAGGAGATTTAGTTAGTAAGAAAAGGAGTTGAGAGATGATGTTAAGGTGTAGAGGAAACACCTTGGTGTAGTGGTCATTATTGGTGAACTACCACTTAGAAATCTTAAGAGAGAAAACATCCTAAGTGCTAGGAATTTTGTAAGAAATTTGTGAATGATAAGATGGTTTTGGTGAGTGATTTAAAGAGTTTAGCACATGGTTAAAGGTGTGTTGATGTGCCAAATGATGTTAGGAAACATTATGAGGCTTTAGGAGAAGTTTGGTGAAATTGGTTAAGTGTTTAAAGACTTGGAAATTGAATATTTTGCCGTGTCCGAACTTCCGTCCGGACATGGAAGTTCGGACAGGCTCTGTTGGGTAAAGGATTTTCTCATTCTCGAACTGTGTCCGAACTTGGGAAGTCCGGACACAAGTTCGGACGTGACTGTTTCTATCTGGGATTTACTCTCGAACTGTGTCCGAACTTGGGAAGTCCGGACACAAGTTCGGACGTGTGTATGGTTTTCAGTATTGGGTCGCGGCTTGTGTCCGAACTTGGGAAGTCCGGACACAAGTTCGGACAAGGTGTTGTATGGGCCAAAACATTTGTTTAAGGTATGAAAATGGTGTGTAATGATGGGGATTGATAGGTAATGATGTTATGAGGTTGATAAGGACTTGTTAGGTGAGTTTTAATGACAATTAAGTGGGTGAAAAGTTGTAATAAAATGTGAAAGTAAAACAAGTTAAAAAGTGAAGTTATGTAACAAAGTTAACGGGGAAAAAATTATAAGCATTAGACATTAAATAATCAAGCAAACCCCGATGTAATAAAAACACATGTGATGTTAACAGTTGTTCGAGAATCGCTCGAGGAACATAAGTGGACGTGGTAAAGTGGACTCCGGTGACAGGTATGGTTTTCTTGCAACCTGTGTCCTACCAGATTACACCGGCTTGTATGCCAATGTGTTTTTCTGTATGTTTGCCACGTTATGAGATAAATCATGAAACGAGTTTACAGTCGCTATTGTTATTGTATGTTTACGTGCCGATACCGGTAACCTCGAATGCGCTTGAAGGGCTAGTTAACCACTATTAGGTAAACGTAGGAGAACGGTATCCGGTAACAACGTTTCCGACTTAAGGAACGTTCTAACCACGGCTGTACGTGAGTTGGTTATGTGATGTTTGTGTGTGATGTTTGTATGTGAATGTATGACTCTCTCTCTTCCCTTGTGTATGTCTAACAAGACTTAACCCAATGTTTGTGATTGTTTAATAAAGTTCAAAGTTGAACTTCTAACAAGTGCTAACGGGGAGTGAGAAGTCCGGTCTGTTCCGGCCACGCGTGTGAGTATGGGGGTCGTTGTCATAGCAAGTTCGATCCTCTCTGTATGTTATGGTTGTTTTCCAATTTGGTTCCCAACCTTCCCTTTAGCTTAACCAAGGCTATTACTGACTCACGTCGGGCCACAGGGGCATACTATTGTTATGTTTGTTTCGGTGTGCTTGGATCACTATATCCGAGACACCTTGTGTTAAGTTAACCGTTCATTTAACGAGGGTAACGAGTTATGTAACGAGCTTATCATGAGACTGGCAACATTCTCTAGGCTCACCAGTGTATTAGTAATGTTTGGGTCGGTTCCTAAGAGAACCATTCCCGTTATGTCATGTGTTTTGTTGTGATGCAATATCCATTGCGGTATTATGTTGTGCACGTGGAAACGTGCAAAGTGTTGTTAGGTGTTGTATGTAGTGTATGTTATATGTTGTATAATATGGAGTGTGTGGATCATGGATATGATTCCCAGTTTGTGATAAGAGGCGTTTAAGGATAACCCGATTTAAGGGTATGTGTCGTCTATTAAGGAAGTAGCTCCATTAGAGGAGGAACACTCTAGGAATATTGAATACCTTGAGTGACTTATTAAGTAAGGATATATTATCCGTTTGTTGAGCCCGTTGAGGCGAAATGATTATGTGTTGTGTGTTTACAGTTGCATGCATGATTTAAAAATAATCAACCGCATGCTAAGACGACAATTAGTTGTGCGTGGCCCGGTAGCATGTGGGCTGCGGGATTACCATACCAGCAAAGGTGCTGAGCCCCTTGGGGGCCACCCTTTCTCTTCTTTTCCTATTTCAGGTACGAAGTGCTGGAAGCCGTTCGAGAGTAGGATGGGTAGTCGTCGTACATGGGTAAACATTTAAGTGTATGTATACAGTAGGTGTAGTAAGACCGAAATTGTTGTCGGCATCAGTTTATAAATACTCGGTATAGTTGGAAGGAGTGCGTTGTGTTGTTGTTAATGGAAAGCAATAGTAATGTGTAGACGCTCGGGAATTTAGCCCATCAGACCGGTACAATGTGTATGTATTAGCCTTGTTAGCCACGTGGGTGGCTAACGGCGTGTAACACCAACGAGTTAAGTAATGTGATGAGGTTGTTCTTCCGCTGCAGTTTATTGTAAGTATGTTAATGTTGGATGGGGTGTTACAAAAAGTGGTATCAGAGCGAAGTATCGCTCTGATGACTGAATTACCGAGCTTAGGAAGTACCGAGTTAGGATTTAAGTACTTTGGGTTAAGGGTTGAGTGATAGCGTGAGAGATACGCTAGTTAGGAATTACCAGTGTGTACTGGGAACCTACAATATCCTTCCCGCCCTCCACAGTCCCTGTTTTATAACTTGGGGAACAACGCCAGAGAGATGAAAGTCCTCTCATACTCGGGAATACCCGATCTGGCTGTTATTGAATACCTCTAAGGGTACGAAGAACCTGTCATACGGTAGATCCTGAAAACTGAGAATCCCGGAGACGGTTCCCATCTAAACAATGTTAACCTCATTAAATAGCGAAGAATGAAGGATTTTGTGTATAAGAGAATAGAATTTCCGACAACCTGGGTCGACATGCAGAGCAGTCGAGACTAACCAGCTTGCAACGCACCTACCGTGCAACAGGCAAGAAATGGATTAATAACACCCGAGACAAGTGTCTACGAGACCACAGTTGATAAACAATACACCAACAGTGTACCAACCGACAAGGGAACTACAACGTAGTGCCCAAACAAGAGACAAGTCTCAGTAACCACGACAAATACGTGGAACGGGCTACAAAGAGAATACAATACTAAGACAAAAGGGGTCTCCCAGAATGGGAAACACCCTAGTTGATGATCGTCAGGTGAAGACAGTGAGAAGTCACCTAGAAGAGTTATTATCAAGGCAGTAAGATCAGTGAGGGCCAACAAGGCCACTGTTGACAGTATGGGTAAAGACAATACCATAACCAGTATGTGTTAAACCGATAGCCAGTTAGCATGGCGCACTTGCCATAGCAAGTGCTGCTATAACAGGGCTGTTCGGGAAATTTATAACCACTACGAAGTACTTGGTGAAGTACCATGAAGTTAAGTGAGATCATTGTAACCGTGGAAGGGCTTAATAGCCTAACCTCTGTGATTGTAAGTACACCAGTCAGCAAGAAGCTAGACTTGGCTAAGGTAAGAAGATGTTGTGAAACCATGAAAATTTTCTTTCAAGCCCAGATTTATTCAAACCCTTTTCTTTTCAAAACCAAATTTTCTTTCAAACCAACACTTCTTTCCGACCTTCTTTTAAACCAAACCAGTAAAACCAAGGGCGGATGATAAGATACAACAGTGGATAAACCTTCCCTCGATTAAGTTCGGGAAGCACGGAATGAATATTGTCACGGGACAATATAAGGGAGTTGACAACAGAATACTTCACCTAGGCGTGTGACGGACACTACAAGTGTACCAACTGTGTTGTGGGACGACCACACTCCGATAGGAGCATGTGGGCCCGACAGACCTACTTATAGGTTAGTTGGGTAAGTAGTAATGTATCAGTATGATACCCCATATATGTATACGAGTAGAGTCCGAAACACGGGAAGTAGTCGACTCCGTCTACGGTCAGTAGTATAAATCAAACAAGAGCTAAAGATTACAAGGAATAGTTGAAGCTAAGGAACTCAGTTAAGCTAACTAGACTAAAAGAGGCAGTGAATTCATTTTCAAGGAAATGTTTTAAGAGTCAGGAAGTGCGAAGAGACTGTGATGTAAAGACATCGTATACGTCTTAAGAATCCTCAGGGATAAACATGTTAGTTGGAACGGAGACCCGACCTGTACATGGCAAGCAGATGCCTAATGTGGACACATTAATGTGCAATGAACGGGATGAAACTCCCAGAATGAGTACCTACACTATCAGGAAATGCTGATCTTCACAGAAGAAGATAATAACCAGTTAAGAACGCAAAAGGGCGTGGCTAACAGAATATACCAATAAGTGTGAGCCAAATGTAATGGCATAACTTAACAACACCCAGGAGCAATCCTTGAAGGGTGTTCGCATCAACAATTGTTGAATGAAATGCATGACAGAAACACAAGGGTTGAAACTAACACCCAGTTTAGACATAAGTTGTCAGGAGACGGACTGACAATCCTAAGGGGCATCCCGTAAAAGGAAACGTGATGTAACGACCTTGTCATGGAGCTCAATATAACATCCAAACCATGTAATGTTGTACAGAGAAGTACATGTGTGTGGACAGCCTATAATGAGCGCAGCTCAAGGCAAATAAGGCTTATAAGCCATAAGCAAGATATGTTATATAAATTCGATTGATGGTAGAAGTTTATGTTGTATAAGTGAATAGAGTGGTAAACGAACCACTGCATTAAGAGTGGGGATACCTCTCGATGTTGTGACACCGCAGGAGCGGTAGTTATGTGAATCAAGTTCAAGAAATATGTTAAGGATGGACGATGTTATTATTGAAAGAGAGCAATTAGCTTAGTAGTATGTGTATAAAGTGAAGCACCTGGCTGAATAATGCCGGCTTGTGACTCGGAGGATCAATGCTCAAGGAGCATACAGTAGTGAGTGATGAATCATAATACGAATGATGAAAGTTTATGTGTGGAAGTTGAGGTGACAGCAGATACGATATAAGCTGATGTTATACAAGGAATAAGAGCACGGTGCGCAACAAGCGACCGTTGTATAAATGTTGTTAAACGATAATATAACAGATAAGACCAGTTATGAGTTAAACTCAGTGGAGATGCAAGGTAAGTGATGTTAAACAGACTGGGCAATAAGCCAGTGGTAGGTACTATATGATGAGGAACTCAGTGTGAATTCCATGGCGAGTCGCATAAGGGATTTACTGTCAAGAGTTTACGCCTCTGCACTCTGTATGACTGAGTGTTTTGGTATTGCACTTGCGCAGTAATGATCGAGTGGGATAGCTAGGAATTGGAAACATGTTAATTGTGGAGCAATAATGTTATAATGGCCGATGCATAGGAAATGCAAGGCCGCACCAATAAAAGAGTACTTGTACAAAACCAAATGTGGAGACATGATTAACAGTAAGTGACTACAGTAGCACTAACTGCCAAATATCGGTATGGAATATACCCCAAATGTTAGAAATAGCTGAGGGAGCACTACACACTAGGTAGTAGCTCAATCTCAACCGACAGTAAGTCGGAAGGAAACAAGTCAGTCATTGTGAAATACATAGCTGTATACACAGTAAATTGTTATAGAAAGTTTATAACTCACAAAATTCGCTAACGGTAAGAGATACCACGCGTCGGTTGAGAAACCATTGTTACCAAGATGAAGGTGACACTTGGGGATGTACAATACAGTAAGAATAACAAATGGGGCAATTAAGCTCTACAGTTACTAGAGTTTCGCAGCAGAAACTAGTGAGCCAGTGATTCAAGTGTTTGAATGTACTGGTGAACATGAGTGAATGGCTAATTATTAACGCCTAGAAGCCTAACAGGCCAGAATCGAAACCAACTAAGAGTTTAAACAAACTCCAATGAGAATTCTTGGTTTAGGAACTAAACCGCCAATATGGTTAAGATCCTCTAATCAGAATCCATTGTGTAATAGACCGCGTGGAAGTTAAAACACTTCACGACGGCAGAACATTTTAAGCCAATGTTTAGTGATTGATTACGTGGGCGTAATCCCTTTTAAGGGGGTTAGGGCGCAAACCACTTAGTGTATATTACCGTACAGTGTACGTAGTGTATGTGACTTATATTGTGCATAGCACAAAATTATATTATTGTTTTGATGATTGGTGTGTGTGTACGTACAACATACACATTCATTCTGGTTTAATTGTGGTAATTGCGCACGGAAGATGCGAATACCATTGTGATAAGTGTGTGTATTTGTTAACATTGTGTGATAGTACAAGTGTGGGGGCGTAGAGAAACTCCCGGGGAACAAAGCCCCGACGTGTATAAATGTAAAACCAGGTGTTTGTATTTTGATAATATATGTGTATATATCTATATAGTGATGCATGAAAGGGTATGAAACCGACATAGAACCTAGTGAGAATAAGTTCCCTAGGCAACATGATTAAAGTGAATGGAGGTAACTGATAGACGGAGTTCTATCCTTTGGAGATGTTATGATCATGATTAGAATAATTTAAAAGATAGAAAATTGGAAATGAGTGATTTAATTGATGCTTGAAAATGAAGTGGGAGGTGGAACTTGATTTGCATGTGATCAAGGGAAGCCGAACACAAATTGGAGTGGAAGGATAGTTCTACACTGATGCTGATCACACCAGGGTTGGATGATTCTTGAAGCTCCCTATAATGGTCACAAATAACCACGCTAAGAAAAGAAGCAAAGAGCTTAAGTTGGACTTGGAGTTGTGTGTTTCAAAAAGGATTTTAAATTGGTATTTAAAAACGTTGATGGATACCTTACGTTAAAGTCTTCTTACTTACCTCACAAGGAAATTTTAAATTTAAGTGATTGTTTGACCTCCCAAAGGCACGGGGACGGAAGGTGTCCATCGCGGACCGGGTTCTGCGGGATCACAGTGTATATCAAGGATATTTTTGAGTGCTATACATGCTCTGACATGTTGTGTGGTATGTAATGAATGTTGTTTTGACTTGGATCTCCTAAAAGTGTATGCTATTGAGACCTATGAGTCTAAATGTGTTGTGTACATAGACCTAAGTGTCTGAAGACTGTTATGTTATGGGACCTATGTGTCAAATGTTGTGATGTTACCGAGACCAGTGAGTCCAAGGGGTTGTTATGTATGTGTAAGTGTTAAGATACCCGGACCATAGAGTCCGAGGTTATCATGGAATATGTTATGTTATGTGTGGATGTGAATGTGTGCCCGGACCATTAAGTCCGAGGTTGTGATGTAAAGTGTTTGGTTATGGAAGTTTATTTCCAAGTGATTACTGTGTTCTAATCTAATGATGTGAGGAAAGTGTGAACTTCGAGGACGAAGTTCTTTTAAGGGGGGAGATTGAAATACCCCAAACCTTGATATGTGGTTTTAAATATCAAACTATGGTATGTAAAGGCTAAAAGTGCCTTAGTAACATCAATGAACAATTTAGACCATAGTAAATGCAATAAAGCATTAAGACACAGTTTGAGCAAAAACATGCTCTAAGCTATGAGTGAACTTGGTTAGGACCCAAAGAGCCTACCAAGACTTAATAATATTCAATTATGATTTAATAAGGCTAAATAAGTCCTTAGGAAACCTTGGTGGACAGTTAAACCAAATAAAACACAAGAAAATACCTTAAAGTCAATATGAGCAAAAATGTGCTCTAAGCTTGGGATAAATGTGTATAAGACCTAATGGTCATACTATACCTTATAAATATGTTAATGAACATATTAAATCAATTACCAAAGAAAACCAAGCTTGAAAACAAGTTAGAACACAAAATGTGCTTTAAGGAGTCTTAAAGCACGTTTTTGAAAAATTGTCTTGTAAATGAGTTTTGAGTGGCTAAATGTCCATCATTACTCTTAAATATACATGTGTACTATATAGTATCACATTTGGGTGGCCATATTAATGGGAAATCAAAAATTTCACTTCTAAGTGCCTTGTTTTAGTGAATAGTGATTTTTATAAGCTAGTTTGTAACATATAATGTTATAAGTAATTAAATTGACAAACAAAGACTAAAGTACCCTTCTAACTAAATGGGGGCCGGTTTTTCAAGGAGTGAGTCACCAAGTTGTAAAAGAAATCAAATAAGTAAAGTAAAACTTAAAGTAAAGTACTATTTTGCTTTATAACATAAATATCTCCAAAAGCAAACTCATCTTCTCATTTCCTTCTCTTCTTTCATTTCACACGGTTTCTTCACCTTCTCCTTTCCTCCATTTACGATTTGCAACAGCTCCTCTCTTCTCCATCTTCATTTCCTTGCCAAATCCAACTCCATGCTCCAAATCAAATTCTAAGACCATATTGTCTTAGTTAGGTCAAGCTCTACACTTCTACCTTTTCAAATCTTCAAGAGCTCAATTTTGGTGCCATGGAGAATCACCATTGATGGAGCTTGAGCTTGTGTTTCTACACATTATTACTCTCCTTTGCTTCTAGGTAAGGAATCTCAAAGAAAAATCAAGTTTCCTCTCCTTTTAGTACATGACCGAAAATTCACCTCACCATGGTGTCTTTACCTTGCTTGTTTTAGCTTCATTTGAATCTTCCAAGGGCTAGGAGGAGCCCTCTCTTGATACTTATTCAAGTTCTCTTCCAATTCCAAGGTAAAACAATGACCTTGATGTGTTAAAACAATATGTGTAACTAGGGTTTACAATGAGATGAAGCATGATGCTTGAATACTCATTCTATTATGTGTACATTGTTTAGGAGTTGACAAACAACCAAACATCCCACCGGTTTTACAAGGAAACAAGAAAGAAGTTTGTGAGGAAAAGAGGTAAACAAGCTATCTCAATGTAGTTTAAATGCCTTAGGAAAATGAGCTTGATTTGCTTAATAAAATACCTAAGGAGCCAATGGCAAATGAGCTAGTAAAATGCTCTCAAGGAGTTTATTAAGAGCATATGTATTGTTGGGTGTATTTGCAGGTCAAAGGCATTACTTATGTGGGAAATTCAGTGTTTAAGGTTTATGCAATTTAAGGGCCTAAGAGCCATGTTATTTAAGGGCCTAAGTGCCAAGCAATTTAAGTTATGCACTATTGTGATGTAGTGCTTAATGTGTGAAGTTTGTGTGTAAAAAGGTTCTTGATGGATTTTAGGTGTTCTTGAATGAAATAAGGTAAAAACCTAAGTGTTTGGATGTGAGTATATACAAGAGAAGCTATGGCCAAATTTGGGAAAATGTGTGAGAAGTTCTAAGTGTTTTAAATGGTCTTGGTGAACTAGGAAGTGTTAAAGGTGAATAATGTTTACTTGAGAAGAAAACATGTGTTAAGGTGATTTAGAGAGATGCAAGGACTTAGGTGTTATCTTGGAAGTTCTAGGAATTCAATGTGTTTTGAGGATGTATTTACGTCTTGGAGGAGTTTGTTTAAGGTTTAGGTTATGATAATGTGCAAGGTGGGAATAATGTTTAGGTAAGGGTTTTGAGTAAGGAATTTTAAGAAGTTGTGAAAAGGAGATTTAGTTAGTAAGAAAAGGAGTTGAGAGATGATGTTAAGGTGTAGAGGAAACACCTTGGTGTAGTGGTCATTATTGGTGAACTACCACTTAGAAATCTTAAGGAGAAAACATCCTAAGTGCTAGGAATTTTGTAAGAAATTTGTGAATGATAAGATGGTTTTGGTGAGTGATTTAAAGAGTTTAGCACATGGTTAAAGGTGTGTTGATGTGCCAAATGATGTTAGGAAACATTATGAGGCTTTAGGAGAAGTTTGGTGAAATTGGTTAAGTGTTTAAAGACTTGGAAATTGAATATTTTGCCGTGTCCGAACTTCCGTCCGGACATGGAAGTTCGGACAGGCTCTGTTGGGTAAAGGATTTTCTCATTCTCGAACTGTGTCCGAACTTGGGAAGTCCGGACACAAGTTCGGACGTGACTGTTTCTATCTGGGATTTACTCTCGAACTGTGTCCGAACTTGGGAAGTCCGGACACAAGTTCGGACGTGTGTATGGTTTTCAGTATTGGGTCGCGGCTTGTGTCCGAACTTGGGAAGTCCGGACACAAGTTCGGACAAGGTGTTGTATGGGCCAAAACATTTGTTTAAGGTATGAAAATGGTGTGTAATGATGGGGATTGATAGGTAATGATGTTATGAGGTTGATAAGGACTTGTTAGGTGAGTTTTAATGACAATTAAGTGGGTGAAAAGTTGTAATAAAATGTGAAAGTAAAACAAGTTAAAAAGTGAAGTTATGTAACAAAGTTAACGGGGAAAAAATTATAAGCATTAGACATTAAATAATCAAGCAAACCCCGATGTTAATAAAAACACATGTGATGTTAACAGTTGTTCGAGAATCGCTCGAGGAACATAAGTGGACGTGGTAAAGTGGACTCCGGTGACAGGTATGGTTTTCTTGCAACCTGTGTCCTACCGGATTACACCGGCTTGTATGCCAATGTGTTTTTCTGTATGTTTGCCACGTTATGAGATAAATCATGAAACGAGTTTACAGTCGCTATTGTTATTGTATGTTTACGTGCCGATACCGGTAACCTCGAATGCGCTTGAAGGGCTAGTTAACCACTATTAGGTAAACGTAGGAGAACGGTATCCGGTAACAACGTTTCCGACTTAAGGAACGTTCTAACCACGGCTATACGTGAGTTGGTTATGTGATGTTTGTGTGTGATGTTTGTATGTGAATGTATGACTCTCTCTTCCCTTGTGTATGTCTAACAAGACTTAACCCAATGTTTGTGATTGTTTAATAAAGTTCAAAGTTGAACTTCTAACAAGTGCTAACGGGGGAGTGAGAGTCCGGTCTGTTCCGGCCACGCGTGTGAGTATGGGGGCGTTGTCATAGCAGGTTCGATCCTCTCTGATAGTTATGGTTGTTTTCCAATTTGGTTCCCAACCTTCCCTTTAGCTTAACAAGCTATTACTGACTCACGTCGGGCCACATGGGCATACTATTGTTGTTTGTTTCGGTGTGCTTGGATCAATATATCCGAGACACTTGTGTTAAGTTAACCGTTCACTTTAACGAGACGTAACGAGTTATGTAACGAGCTTATCATGAGACTGGCAACATTCTCTAGGCTCACCAGTGTATTAGTAATGTTTGGGTCGGTTCCTAAGAGAACCATTCCCGTTATGTCATGTGTTTTGTTGTGATGCAATCCATGCGGTATTATGGTGTGCAAGTGGAAACGTGCAAAGTGTTGTTAGGTGTTGTATGTAGTGTAGTTATGTTGTAAATATGGAGTTGTGGATCATGGATATGATTCCCAGTTTGTGATAAGAGGCGGTAAGGATAACCCCGATTAAGGGTATGTGTCTATTAAGGAAGTAGCTCCATTAGAGGAGGACACTCTAGGAATATGAATACCTTGAGTGACTTATTAAGTAAGATATATTATCCGTTTGTTGAGCCCGTGAGGCGAATGATTATGTTGTTGTGTGTTACAGTGCATGCATGATTTTTAAAATAATCAACCGCATGCTAAGAAGACAATTAGTTGTGCGTGCCCGGATAGCATGTGGGCTGCGGGATTACCATACCAGCAAAGGTGCTGAGCCCCTTGGGGGCCACCCTTTCTCTCTTTTCCTATTTCAGGTACGAAGTGCTGGAAGCCGATTCGAGAGTAGGATGCTGGGTAGTCGTCGTTACATGGGTAAACAGTTAAGTGTATGTATACAGTAGGTGTAGTAAGACCGAAATTGTTGTCGGCATCAGTTTATAAATACTCGGTATAGTGGAAGGAGGCGTTGTGTTGTTGTTAATGGAAAGCAATAGTAATGTGTAGACGCGGGAATTAGCCCATCAGACCGGTACAATGTGTATGTATTAGCCTTGTTAGCCACGTGGGTGGCTAACGGCGTGTAACACCAACGAGTTAAGTAATGGATGGGTTGTTCTTCCGCTGCAGTTTATTGTAAGTATGTTCATGTGGATGGGGTGTTACAAAAAGTGGTATCAAAGCGAAGTATCGCTCTGATGACTGAATTACCGAGCTTAGGAAGTACCGAGTTAGGATTTAAGTACTTTGGTTAAGGGTTGAGTGATAGCGTGAGAGATACGCTAGTTAGGAATTACCAGTGTGTGTACTGGGAACCTACAATATCCTTCCCGCCCTCCACAGTCCCTGTTTTATAACTTGGGGAACAACGCCAGAGAGATGAAAGTCCTCTCATACTCGGGAATACCCGATCTGGCTGTATTGAATACCTCTAAGGGTACGAAGAACCGTCATACGGTAGATCCTGAAAACTGAGAATCCCGGAGACGGTTCCCATCTAACAATGTTAACCTCATTAAATAGCGAGAATGAAGGATTTTGTGTATAAGAGAATAGAATTTTCCGACAACCGGGTCGACATGCAGAGCAGTCGAGACTAACCAGCTTGCAACGCACCTACCGTGCAACAGGCAAGAAATGGATTAATAACACCCGAGACAAGTGTCTACGAGACCACAGTTGATAAACAATACACCAACAGTTACCAACCGACAAGGGAACTACAACGTAGTGCCCAAACAAGAGACAGTCTCAGAACCACGACAAATACGTGGAACGGGCTACAAAGAGAATACAATACTAAGACAAAGGGTCTCCAGAATGGGAAACACCCTAGTTGATGATCGTCAGGGGAAGGTGAACAGTGAGAAGTCACCTAGAAGAGATTATCAAGGCAGTAAGATCAGTGAGGGCCAACAAGGCCACTGTTGACAGTATGGGTAAAGACAATACCATAACCAGTATTGTTAAACCGATCCAGTTAGCATGGCGCACTGGCCATAGCAAGTGCTGCTATAACAGGGCTGTTCGAGGAAATTATAACCACTACAAGTACTTGGTGAAAGTACCATGAAGTTAAGTGAGATCATTGTAACCGTGGAAGGGCTTAATGCCAACCTCTGTGATTGTAAGTACACCAGTCAGCAAGAAGCTAGACTTGGCTAAGGTAAGAAGATGTTGTGAAACCATGAAAATTTTCTTTCAAGCCCAGATTTATTCAAACCCTTTTCTTTTCAAAACCAAATTTTCTTTCAAACCAACACTTCTTTCCGACCTTCTTTTAAACCAAACCAGTAAAACCAAGGGCGGATGATAAGATACAACAGTGGATAAACCTTCCCTCGATTAAGTTCGGGAAGCACGGAATGAATATTGTCACGGGACAATATAAGGGAGTTGACAACAGAATACTTCACCTAGGCGTGTGACGGACACTACAAGTGTACCAACTGTGTTGTGGGACGACCGCACTCCGATAGGAGCATGTGGGCCCGACAGACCTACTTATAGGTTAGTTGGGTAAGTAGTAATGTATCAGTATGATACCCCATATATGTATACGAGTAGAGTCCGAAACACGGGAAGTAGTCGACTCCGTCTACGGTCAGTAGTATAAATCAAACAAGAGCTAAAGATTACAAGGAATAGTTGAAGCTAAGGAACTCAGTTAAGCTAACTAGACTAAAAGAGGTAGTGAATTCATTTTCAAGGAAATGTTTTAAGAGTCAGGAAGTGCGAAGAGCACTGACTGTGATGTAAAGACATCGTATACGTCTTAAGAATCCTCAGGGATAAACATGTTAGTTGGAACGGAGACCCGACCTGTACATGGCAAGCAGATGCCTAATGTGGACACATTAATGTGCAATGAACGGGATGAAACTCCCAGAATGAGTACCTACACTATCAGGAAATGCTGATCTTCACAGAAAAGATAATAACCAGTTAAGAACGCAAAAGGGCGTGGCTAACAGAATATACCAATAAGTGTGAGCCAAATGTAATGGCATAACTTAACAACACCCAGGAGCAATCCTTGAAGGGTGTTCGCATCAACAATTGTTGAATGAAATGCATGACAGAAAACACAAGGGTTGAAAACTAACACCCAGTTTAGACATAAGTTGTCAGGAGACGGACTGACAATCCTAAGGGGCATCCCGTAAAAGGAAACGTGATGTAACGACCTTGTCATGGAGCTCAATATAACATCCAAACCATGTAATGTTGTACAGAGAAGTACATGTGTGTGGACAGCCTATAATGAGCGCAGCTCAAGGCAAATAAGGCTTATAAGCCATAAGCAAGATATGTTATATAAATTCGATTGATGGTAGAAGTTTATGTTGTATAGGAATAGAGTGGTAAACGAACCACTGCATTAAGAGTGGGGATACCTCTCGATTGTTGTGACACCCGCAGGAGCGGTAGTTATGTGAATCAAGTTCAAGAATATGTTAAGGATGGACGATGTTATTATTGAAAGAGAGCAATTAGCTTAGTAGTATGTGTATAAAGTGAAGCACCTGGCTGAATAATGCCGGCTTGTGACTCGGAGGATCAATGCTCAAGGAGCATACAGTAGTGAGTGATGAATCATAATACGAATGATGAAATTAAGTTTATGTGTGGAAGTTGAGGTGACAGCAGATACGATATAAGCTGATGTTATACAAGGAATAAGAGCACGGTGCGCAACAAGCGACCGTTGTATAAATGTTGTTAAACGATAATATAACAGATAAGACCAGTTATGAGTTAAACTCAGTGGAGATGCAAGGTAAGTGATGTTAAACAGACTGGGCAATAAGCCAGTGGTAGGTACTATATGATGAGGAACAGTGTGAATTCCATGGCGAGTCGCATGAGGGATTTACTGTCAGAGTTTACGCCTCTGCACTCTGTATGACTGAGTGTTTTGGTATTGCACTTGCGCAGTAAGTAATGATCGAGTGGGATAGCTAGGAATTGGAAACATGTTAATTGTGGAGCAATAATGTTAAATGGCCGATGCATAGGAAATGCAAGGCCGCACCAATAAAAGAGTACTTGTACAAAACCAAATGTGGAGACATGATTAACAGTAAGTGACTACAGTAGCACTAACTGCCAAATATCGGTATGGAATATACCCCAAATGTTAGAAATAGCTGAGGGAGCACTACACACTAGGTAGTAGCTCAATCTCAACCGACAGTAAGTCGGAAGGAAACAAGTCAGTCATTGTGAAATACATAGCTGTATACACAGTAAATTGTTATAGAAAGTTTATAACTCACAAAATTCGCTAACGGTAAGAGATACCACGCGTCGGTTGAGAAACCATTGTTACCAAGATGAAGGTGACACTTGGGGATGTACAATACAGTAAGAATAACAAATGGGGCAATTAAGCTCTACAGTTACTAGAGTTTCGCAGCAGAAACTAGTGAGCCAGTGATTCAAGTGTTGAATGTACGTGGTGAACATGAGTGAATGGCTAATTATTAACGCCTAGAAGCCTAACAGGCCAGAATCGAAACCAACTAAGAGTTTAAACAAACTCCAATGAGAATTCTTGGTTTAGGAACTAAACCGCCAATATGGTTAAGATCCTCTAATCAGAATCCATTGTGTAATAGACCGCGTGGAAGTTAAAACACTTCACGACGGCAGAACATTTTAAGCCAATGTTTAGTGATTGATTACGTGGGCGTAATCCCTTTTAAGGGGGGTAGGGCGCAAAACCACTTAGTGTATATTACCGTACAAGTGTACGTAGTGTATGTGACTTATATTGTGCATAGCACAAATTATATTATTGTTTTGATGATTGGTGTGTGTGTTACGTAACATACACATTCATTCATGGTTTAATTGTGGTAATTGCGCACGGAAGATGCGAATACCATTGTGATAAGTGTGTGTATTTGTTAACAGTTGTGTGTGATAGTACAAGTGTGGGGAGTAGAGAAACTCCCAGGGGAACAAAAGCCCCGACAGTGTATAATGTAAAACCAGGTGTTGTATTTTGATAAAATATATGTGTATATATTATACTATATAGTGATGCATGAAGGGTATGAAACCGACATAGAACCTAGTGAGAATAAGATTCCCTAGGCAACATGATTAAAGTGAATGGAGGTAACTGATAGACGGAGTTCTATCCTTTGGAGATGTTATGATCATGATTAGAATAATTTAAAAGATAGAAAATTGGAAATGAGTGATTTAATTGATGCTTGAAAATGAAGTGGGAGGTGGAACTTGATTTGCATGTGATCAAGGGAAGCCGAACACAAATTGGAGTGGAAGGATAGTTCTACACTGATGCTGATCACACCAGGGTTGGATGATTCTTGAAGCTCCCTATAAGTGGTCACAAATAACCACGCTAAGAAAAGAAGCAAAGAGCTTAAGTTGGACTTGGAGTTGTGTGTGTTTTCAAAAAGGATTTTAAATTGGTATTTATAAAACGTTGATGGATACCTTACGTAATTAAAGTCTTCTTACTTAACCTCACAAGGAAATTTTAAATTTAAGTGATTGTTTTGACCTCCCAAAGGCACGGGGACGGAAGGTGTCCATCGCGACCGGGTTCTGCGGGATCACAGTGTATATCAAGGATATTTTTGAGTGCTATACATGCTCTGACATGTTGTGTGGTATGTGTAATGAATGTTGTTTTGACTTGGATCTCCTAAAAGTGTATGCTATTGAGACCTATGAGTCTAAATGTGTTGTGTTACATAGACCTAAGTGTCTGAAGACTGTTATGTTATGGGGACCTATGTGTCGAAATGTTGTGATGTTACCCGAGACCAGTGAGTCCAAGGGGTTGTTATGTATGTGTAAGTGTTGTTAAGATACCCGGACCATAGAGTCCGAGGTTATCATGTGAATATGTTATGTTATGTGTGGATGTGAATGTGTTGCCCGGACCATTAAGTCCGAGGTTGTGATGTAAAGTGTGTTTGGTTATGGAAGTTTATTTCCAAGTGATTACTGTGTTCTAATCTAATGATGTGAGGAAAGTGTGAACTTCGAGGACGAAGTTCTTTTAAGGGGGGTAGATTGAAATACCCCAAACCTTGATATGTGGTTTAAATATCAAACTATGGTATGTAAAGGCTAAAAGTGCCTTAGTAACATCAATGAACAATTTAGACCATAGTAAATGCAATAAAGCATTAAGACACAGTTTGAGCAAAAACATGCTCTAAGCTATGAGTGAACTTGGTTAGGACCCAAAGAGCCTACCAAGACTTAATAATATTCAATTATGATTTAATAAGGCTAAATAAGTCCTTAGGAAACCTTGGTGGACAGTTAAACCAAATAAAACACAAGAAAATACCTTAAAGTCAATATGAGCAAAAATGTGCTCTAAGCTTGGGATAAATGTGTATAAGACCTAATGGTCATACCTATACCTTATAAATATGTTAATGAACATATTAAATCAATTACCAAAGAAAACCAAGCTTGAAAACAAGTTAGAACACAAAATGTGCTTTAAGGAGTCTTAAAGCACGTTTTTGAAAATTGTCTTGTAAATGAGTTTTTTAGTGGCTAAATGTCCATCATTACTCTTAAATATACATGTGTACTATATAGTATCACATTTGGGTGGCCATATTAATGGGAAATCAAAATTTCACTTCTAAGTGCCTTGTTTTAGTGAATAGTAATTTTTATAAGCTAGTTTGTAACATATAATGTTATAAGTAATTAAATTGACAAACAAAGACTAAAGTACCCTTCTAACTAAATGGGGGCCGGTTTTTCAAGGAGTGAGTCACCAAGTTGTAAAAGAAATCAAATAAGTAAAGTAAAACTTAAAGTAAAGTACTATTTTGCTTTATAACATAAATATCTCCAAAAGCAAACTCATCTTCTCATTTCCTTCTCTTCTTTCATTTCACACGGTTTCTTCACCTTCTCCTTTCCTCCATTTACGATTTGCAACAGCTCCTCTCTTCTCCATCTTCATTTCCTTGCCAAATCCAACTCCATGCTCCAAATCAAATTCTAAGACCATATTTGTCTTAGTTAGGTCAAGCTCTACACTTCTACCTTTTCAAATCTTCAAGAGCTCAATTTTGGTGCCATGGAGAATCACCATTGATGGAGCTTGAGCTTGTGTTTATACACATTATTACTCTCCTTTGCTTCTAGGTAAGGAATCTCAAAGAAAAATCAAGTTTCCTCTCCTTTTAGTACATGACCGAAAATTCACCTCACCATGGTGTCTTTACCTTGCTTGTTTTAGCTTCATTTGAATCTTCCAAGGGCTAGGAGGAGCCCTCTCTTGATACTTATTCAAGTTCTCTTCCAATTCCAAGGTAAAACAATGACCTTGATGTGTTAAAACAATATGTGTAACTAGGGTTTACAATGAGATGAAGCATGATGCTTGAATACTCATTCTATTATGTGTACATTGTTTAGGAGTTGACAAACAACCAAACATCCCACCGGTTTTACAAGGAAACAAGAAAGAAGTTTGTGAGGAAAAGAGGTAAACAAGCTATCTCAATGTAGTTTAAATGCCTTAGGAAAATGAGCTTGATTTGCTTAATAAAATACCTAAGGAGCCAATGGCAAATGAGCTAGTAAAATGCTCTCAAGGAGTTTATTAAGAGCATATGTATTGTTGGGTGTATTTGCAGGTCAAAGGCATTACTTATGTGGGAAATTCAGTGTTTAAGGTTTATGCAATTTAAGGGCCTAAGAGCCATGTTATTTAAGGGCCTAAGTGCCAAGCAATTTAAGTTATGCACTATATTGTGATGTAGTGCTTAATGTGTGAAGTTTGTGTGTAAAAAAGGTTCTTGATGGATTTTAGGTGTTCTTGAATGAAATAAGGTAAAAACCTAAGTGTTTGGATGTGAGTATATACAAGAGAAGCTATGGCCAAATTTGGGAAAATGTGTGAGAAGTTCTAAGTGTTTTAAATGGTCTTGGTGAACTAGGAAGTGTTAAAGGTGAATAAATGTTTACTTGAGAAGAAAACATGTGTTAAGGTGATTTAGAGAGATGCAAGGACTTAGGTGTTATCTTGGAAGTTCTAGGAATTCAATGTGTGTTTTGAGGATGTATTTACGTCTTGGAGGAGTTTGTTTAAGGTTTAGGTTATGATAATGTGCAAGGTGGGAATAATGTTTAGGTAAGGGTTTTGAGTAAGGAATTTTAAGAAGTTGTGAAAAGGAGATTTAGTTAGTAAGAAAAGGAGTTGAGAGATGATGTTAAGGTGTAGAGGAAACACCTTGGTGTAGTGGTCATTATTGGTGAACTACCACTTAGAAATCTTAAGGAGAAAACATCCTAAGTGCTAGGAATTTTGTAAGAAATTTGTGAATGATAAGATGGTTTTGGTGAGTGATTTAAAGAGTTTAGCACATGGTTAAAGGTGTGTTGATGTGCCAAATGATGTTAGGAAACATTATGAGGCTTTAGGAGAAGTTTGGTGAAATTGGTTAAGTGTTTAAAGACTTGGAAATTGAATATTTTGCCGTGTCCGAACTTCCGTCCGGACATGGAAGTTCGGACAGGCTGTTGGGTAAAGGATTTTCTCATTTCGAACTGTGTCCGAACTTGGGAAGTCCGGACACAAGTTCGGACGTGACTGTTTCTATCTGGGATTTACTCTCGAACTGTGTCCGAACTTGGGAAGTCCGGACACAAGTTCGGACGTGTGTATGGTTTTCAGTATTGGGTCGCGGCTTGTGTCCGAACTTGGGAAGTCCGGACACAAGTTCGGACAAGGTGTTGTATGGGCCAAAACATTTGTTTAAGGTATGAAAATGGTGTGTAATGATGGGGATTGATAGGTAATGATGTTATGAGGTTGATAAGGACTTGTTAGGTGAGTTTTAATGACAATTAAGTGGGTGAAAAGTTGTAATAAAATGTGAAAGTAAAACAAGTTAAAAAGTGAAGTTATGTAACAAAGTTAACGGGGAAAAATTATAAGCATTAGACATTAAATAATCAAGCAAACCCCAATGTTAATAAAAACACATGTGATGTTAACAGTTGTTCGAGAATCGCTCGAGGAACATAAGTGGACGTGGTAAAGTGGACTCCGGTGACAGGTATAGTTTTCTTGCAACCTGTGTCCTACGGATTACACCGGCTTGTATGCCAAGTGTTTTTCTGTATGTTTGCCACGTTATGAGATAAATCATGAAACGAGTTTACAGTCGCTATTGTTATTGTATGTTTACGTGCCGATACCGGTAACCTCGAATGCGCTTGAAGGGCTAGTAACCACTATTAGGTAAACGTAGGAGAACGGTATCCGGTAACAACGTTCCGACTTAAGGAACGTTCTAACCACGGCTATACGTGAGTTGGTTATGTGATGTTTGTGTGTGATGTTTGTATGTGAATGTATGACTCTCTCTCTTCCCTTGTGTATGTCTAACAAGACTAACCCAATGTTTGTGATTGTTTAATAAAGTTCAAAGTTGAACTTCTAACAAGTGCTAACGGGGGAGGGGAGTGAGGAGTCCGGTCTGTTCCGGCCAGCGTGTGAGTATGGGGGTCGTTGTCATAGCAGGTTCGATCCTCTCTGTATGTTATGGTTGTTTTCCAATTTGGTTCCCAACCTTCCCTTTAGCTTAACCAAGGCTATTACTGACTCACGTCGGGCCACAGGGGCATACTATTGTTATGTTTGTTTCGGTGTGCTTGGATCACTATATCCGAGACACCTTGTGTTAAGTTAACCGTTCATTTAACGAGACGGTAACGAGTTATGTAACGAGCTTATCATGAGACTGGCAACATTCTCTAGGTTCACCAGTGTGTTAGTAATGTTTGGGTCGGTTCCTAAGAGAACCATTCCGTTATGTTATGTGTTTTGTTGTGATGCAATATCCATTGCGGTATTATGTTGTGCACGTGGAAACGTGCAAAGTGTTGTTAGTGTGTTGTATGTAGTGTATGTTATATGTTGTATAATATGGAGTGTGTGGATCATGGATATGATTCCCAGTTTGTGATAAGAGGCGTTTAAGGATAACCCGATTTAAGGGTATGTGTCGTCTATTAAGGAAGTAGCTCCATTAGAGGAGGAACACTCTAGGAATATTGAATACCTTGAGTGACTTATTAAGTAAGGATATATTATCCGTTTGTTGAGCCCGTTGAGGCGAAATGATTATGTGTTGTGTGTTTACAGTTGCATGCATGAATTAAAAATAATCAACCGCATGCTAAGACGACAATTAGTTGTGCGTGGCCCGGTAGCATGTGGGCTGCGGGATTACCATACCAGCAAAGGTGCTGAGCCCCTTGGGGGCCACCCTTTCTCTTCTTTTCCTATTTCAGGTACGAAGTGCTGGAAGCCGTTCGAGAGTAGGACGGGTAGTCGTCGTACATGGGTAAACATTTAAGTGTATGTATACAGTAGGTGTAGTAAGACCGAAATTGTTGTCGGCATCAGTTTATAAATACTCGGTATAGTTGGAAGGAGTACGTTGTGTTGTTGTTAATGGAAAGCAATAGTAATGTGTAGACGCTCGGGAATTTAGCCCATCAGACCGGTACAATGTGTATGTATTAGCCTTGTTAGCCACGTGGGTGGCTAACGGCGTGTAACACCAACGAGTTAAGTAATGTGATGAGGTTGTTCTTCCGCTGCAGTTTATTGTAGTATGTTAATGTTGGATGGGGTGTTACAAAAAGTGGTATCAGAGCGAGAGTATCGCTCTGATGACTGAATTACCGAGCTTAGGAAGTACCGAGTTAGGATTAAGTACTTTGGGTTAAGGGTTGAGTGATAGCGTGAGAGATACGCTAGTTAGGAATTACCAGTGTGTACTGGGAACCTACAATCTCCATCCCACCCTCCACAGTCCCTGTTTTATAACTTGGGAAACAACGCAGAGAGATGAAAGTCCTCTCATACTCGGGAATACTCGATCTGGCGTATTAAGTACCTCTAAAGGTAAGGAGAACCTGTCACACGGTAGATCCCAAAACTGGGAATCCCGGAGACGGTCTCCATCTGAACAATGTTAACCACATTCATAGCAATGAATGAAGGGATCTTGTGTATAGAGGAATAGAATTTCCGGCAACCTGGGTCGACAGGCTAAGCAGTCGAGGAAAAACCAACTTGCAACGCACCAACGTGCAACAGGCAAGAAGTGGATTAGTGAAAACCGAGAACAAGTGTCTAGGGACCACAGTTGAAACAATACACCAACGGTACAACCGATAAAGGAACTGCAACGTAGTGCCCAAACAAGAGACAAGTCGCAGTAAACCACGACAAATACGTGGAACGGGCTATAAAGAGGATACGATACTAAGTAAAGAGGGACTCCAAGAGTGGGAGACACCCAGTTGATAATTACTATATGAATACAGTGGGAGTTACCCAGAAGGTATTATCAAGGCAGTGAGATCAGTAAGGGTCAACAAGGCCACTGATGACAATATGGGTAAAAACAATGCCACAACTGGTATGTGTTAAACCGATAGCCAGTTAGCATGGCGCACTTGCCGTAGCAAGTGCTGCTATAACAGGGCTGTTCGGGAAATTTATTTATAACCACTACGAAGTACTTGGTGAAGTACCATGAAGTTAAGTGAGATCATTGTAAACCATGGAAGGGTTAATAGCCTAACTCGTGATTGTAAGTACACCAGTCAGCAAGAAGCTAGACTTGGCTAAGGTAAGAAGATGTTGTGGAAACCATGAAAATTTTCTTTCAAACCCAGATTTATTCAAACCCTTTTCTTTTCAAAACCAGATTTTCTTTCAAACCAACACTTCTTTCCAAACTTCGTTTAAACCAAGCCAGTAAAACCAAGGACAGTTGACGAGGATACAACAATGGATAAACTTTCCTCGATTAAGTTCGGGAAGTAAGGAATGAATATTGTCACGGGACAATATAAGGGAGTTGACAACAGAATACTTCACCTAGGCGTGTGACGGACACTACAAGTGTACCAACTGTGTTGTGGGACGACCGCACTCCGATAGGAGCATGTGGGCCCGACAGACCTACTTATAGGTTAGTTGGGTAAGTAATGTATCAGTATGATACCCCATATATGTATACGAGTAGAGTCCGAAACACGGGAAGTAGTCGACTCCGTCTACGGTCAGCAGTATAAATCAAACAAAAGCTAGAGATTACAAGGAATGGTTGAAGTTAAGGAACTCAGTTAAGTTAGCGAGACTAAAAGGATTAGTGAATTCCTCTCAAGGAAATGTTTAAGAGTTAGGAAGTGCGAAGGGCACAAACTGATGTAAAGACATCATATATGTCTCAAGGATCCTTAGGGATAAACATGTTAGCTGGAACGGTGGCCCAGCCTGTACATGGCAAGCAGATGCCTGATGTGGACACATTAATGTGCAATGAGCGGGATGAAACTCCCAGATTGAGTACCTACACTACCAGGAAAGGTTGATCTTCACAGGAGGAGATAATAAACCAGTTAAGAACGCAAACGGCGTGGCTAACAGAATATACCAATAAGTGTGAGCCAAATGTAATGGCATAACTTAGCGACACCCAGGAGAAATCCTTGAAGGGTGTTCGCATCAACAATCGTTGAATGTAATGCATGACAGAAACACAAGGGTTGAAACTAACACCCAGTTTAGACATGAGTTGTCAGGAGACGGACTGACAAACCAAAGGGGCATCCCATGGAAGGAAACGGAATGCAACGACCTTGTCATGGAGCTCAATATAATATCCAAATCATGTAATGTAGTACAGAGAAGTACATGTGTGTGGACAGCCTACAATGAGCCCAGCTCAAGGCAAACAAGGCTCATAAGCCATAAGCAAAATATGTTATATAAATTCAATTGATTGTAAAAGTTCATGTTATATAAGTAAATAGAGTGGTAAACGAACCACTGCATTAAGAGTGGGGATACCTCTCGATATTGTGAGACCGCAGAAGCGGTAGTTATGTGAATCAAGTTCAAGAAATATGTTAAGGATGGACGACGTTATTATTGAAAAAGAGCAGTTAACTTAGTAGTATGTGTGTATAAGGTGAAACACCAAGCTGAATAATGCCGGCTTGTGACTCGAATGATCGATGCTCAAGGAGCATTCGGTGGTCATCCAGATGAATGATGAACCATAATATAAGTATGGGTGTGGAAGTTAATGCGACAGTAAATACCATGCAAGTTAGTGTCATGTTATACAATAAGCACGGTGCGCAGTAAGCGACCGTTGTATAAGTATTGTTAAACGATAATGTAGCAGATAAGACCAGTTATGAGTTAAACTCAGTGGAGATGCAAGATAAGTGATGTTAAACAAACTGAGCAATAAGCCAGTGGTAGGTACTGTGTGATGAGGAACTCAGTGTGAATTCCATGGCGAATCGCATAAGGGATTTATTGTCAAGAGTTTACGCCTCTGCACTCTGTATGACTGAGTGTTTTGGTATTGCACTTGCGCAGTAATGAACGAGTGAGATAGCTAGGAATTGGAAACATGTTAATTGTGGAGCAATAATGTTATAATGGCCGATGCATAGGAAATGCAAGGCCGCACCAATAGAAGAGTACTTGTACAAAACCAAATGTGGAGACATGATTAACAGTAAGTGACTACAGTAGCACTAACTGCCAAATATCGGTATGGAATATACCCCAAATGTTAGAAATAGCTGAGGGAGCACTACACACTAGGTAGTAGCTCAATCTCAACCGACAGTAAGTCGGAAGGAAACAAGTCAGTCATTGTGAAATACATAGCTGTATACACAGTAAATTGTTATGGAAGTGGATAGAAAGTTTATAACTCACCGAATTCGCTAACGGTAAGAGATACCACGTGTCGGTTGAGAAACCATTGTTACCTAGATGAAGGTGACACTTGGGGATGTACAATACAGTAAGAATAACAAATGGGGCAATTAAGCTCTACAGTTACTAGAGTTTCGCAGCAGAAACTAGTGAGCCAGTGATTCAAGTGTTGAATGTACATGGTGAACATGAGTGAATGGCTAATTATTAACGCCTAGAAGCCTAACAGGCCAGAATCGAAACCAACTAAGAGTTTAAACAAACTCCAATGAGAATTCTTGGTTTAGGAACTAAACCGCCAATATGGTTAAGATCCTCGAATCAGAATCCATTGTGTAATAGACCGCGTGGAAGTTAAAACACTTCACGACGGCAGAACATTTTAAGCCAATGTTTAGTGATTGATTACGTGGGCGTAATCCCTTTTAAGGGGGGTAGAGCGCAAAACCACTTAGTGTATATTACCGTACAAGTGTACGTAGTGTATGTGACTTATATTGTGCATAGCACAAATTATATTATTGTTTTGATGATTGGTGTGTGTGTTACGTAAACATACACATTCATTCATGGTTTAATTGTGGTAATTGCGCACAGAAGATGCGAATACCATTGTGATAAGTGTGTGTATTTGTTAACAGTTGTGTGTGATAGTACAAGTGTGGGGAGTAGAGAAACTCCCGGGGGAACAAAAGCCCCGACAGTGTATAAATGTAAAACCAGGTGTTGTATTTTGATAAAATATATGTGTATATATATACTATATAGTGATGCATGAAAGGGTATGAAACCGACATAGAACCTAGTGAGAATAAGATTCCCTAGGCAACATGATTAAAGTGAATGGAGGTAACTGATAGACGGAGTTCTATCCTTTGGAGATGTTATGATCATGATTAGAATAATTTAAAAGATAGAAAATTGGAAATGAGTGATTTAATTGATGCTTGAAAACGAAGTGGGAGGTGGAACTTGATTTGCATGTGATCAAGGGAAGCCGAACACAATTGGAGTGGAAGGATAGTTCTACACTGATGCTGATCACATCAGGGTTGGATGATTCTTGAAGCTCCCTATAAGTGGTCACAATAACCACGCTAAGAAAAGAAGCAAAGAGCTTAAGTTGGACTTGGAGTTGTGTGTGTTTTCAAAAAGGATTTTAAATTGGTATTTATAAAACGTTGATGGATACTTTACGTAATTAAAGTCTTCTTACTTAACCTCACAAGGAAATTTTAAATTTAAGTGATTGTTTTGACCTCCCAAAGGCACGGGGACGGAAGGTGTCCATCGCGACCGGGTTCTGCGGGATCACAGTGTATATCAAGGATATTTTTGAGTGCTATACATGCTCTGACATGTTGTGTGGTATGTGTAATGAATGTTGTTTTGACTTGGATCTCCTAAAAGTGTATGCTATTGAGACCTATGAGTCTAAATGTGTTGTGTTACATAGACCTAAGTGTCTGAAGACTGTTATGTTATGGGGACCTATGTGTCCAAATGTTGTGATGTTACCCGAGACCAGTGAGTCCAAGGGGTTGTTATGTATGTGTAAGTGTTGTTAAGATACCCGGACCATAGAGTCCGAGGTTATCATGTGAATATGTTATGTTATGTGTGGATGTGAATGTGTTGCCCGGACCATTAAGTCCGAGGTTGTGATGTAAAGTGTGTTTGGTTATGGAAGTTTATTTCCAAGTGATTACTGTGTTCTAATCTAATGATGTGAGGAAAGTGTGAACTTCGAGGACGAAGTTCTTTTAAGGGGGGTAGATTGAAATACCCCAAACCTTGATATGTGGTTTAAATATCAAACTATGGTATGTAAAGGCTAAAAGTGCCTTAGTAACATCAATGAACAATTTAGACCATAGTAAATGCAATAAAGCATTAAGACACAGTTTGAGCAAAAACATGCTCTAAGCTATGAGTGAACTTGGTTAGGACCCAAAGAGCCTACCAAGACTTAATAATATTCAATTATGATTTAATAAGGCTAAATAAGTCCTTAGGAAACCTTGGTGGACAGTTAAACCAAATAAAACACAAGAAAATACCTTAAAGTCAATATGAGCAAAAATGTGCTCTAAGCTTGGGATAAATGTGTATAAGACCTAATGGTCATACCTATACCTTATAAATATGTTAATGAACATATTAAATCAATTACCAAAGAAACCAAGCTTGAAAACAAGTTAGAACACAAAATGTGCTTTAAGAAGTCTTAAAGCACATTTTTGAAAAATTGTCTTGTAAATGAGTTTTGAGTGGCTAAATGTCCATCATTACTCTTAAATATACATGTGTACTATATAGTATCACATTTGGGTGGCCATATTAATGGGAAATCAAAAATTTCACTTCTAAGTGCCTTGTTTTAGTGAATAGTGATTTTTATAAGCTAGTTTGTAACATATAATGTTATAAGTAATTAAATTGACAAACAAAGACTAAAGTACCCTTCTAACTAAATGGGGGCCGGTTTTTCAAGGAGTGAGTCACCAAGTTGTAAAAGAAATCAAAAAAGTAAAGTAAAACTTAAAGTAAAGTACTATTTTGCTTTATAACATAAATATCTCCAAAAGCAAACTCATCTTCTCATTTCCTTCTCTTCTTTCATTTCACACGGTTTCTTCACCTTCTCCTTTCCTCCATTTACGATTTGCAACAGCTCCTCTCTTCTCCATCTTCATTTCCTTGCCAAATCCAACTCCATGCTCCAAATCAAATTCTAAGACCATATTTGTCTTAGTTAGGTCAAGCTCTACACTTCTACCTTTTCAAATCTTCAAGAGCTCAATTTTGGTGCCATGGAGAATCACCATTGATGGAGCTTGAGCTTGTGTTTCTACACATTATTACTCTCCTTTGCTTCTAGGTAAGGAATCTCAAAGAAAAATCAAGTTTCCTCTCCTTTTAGTACATGACCGAAAATTCACCTCACCATGGTGTCTTTACCTTGCTTGTTTTAGCTTCATTTGAATCTTCCAAGGGCTAGGAGGAGCCCTCTCTTGATACTTATTCAAGTCCTCTTCCAATTCCAAGGTAAAACAATGACCTTAATGTGTTAAAACAATATGTGTAACTAGGGTTTACAATGAGATGAAGCATGATGCTTGAATACTCATTCTATTATGTGTACATTGTTTAGAAGTTGACAAACAACCAAACATCCCACCGGTTTTACAAGGAAACAAGAAAGAAGTTTGTGAGGAAAAGAGGTAAACAAGCTATCTCAATGTAGTTTAAATGCCTTAGGAAAATGAGCTTGATTTGCTTAATAAAATACCTAAGGAGCCAATGGCAAATGAGCTAGTAAAATGCTCTCAAGGAGTTTATTAAGAGCATATGTATTGTTGGGTGTATTTGCAGGTCAAAGGCATTACTTATGTGGGAAATTCAGTGTTTAAGGTTTATGCAATTTAAGGGCCTAAGAGCCATGTTATTTAAGGGCCTAAGTGCCAAGCAATTTAAGTTATGCACTATATTGTGATGTAGTGCTTAATGTGTGAAGTTTGTGTGTAAAAATGTTCATGATGGATTTTAGGTGTTCTTGAATGAAATAAGGTAAAAACCTAAGTGTTTGGATGTGAGTATATACAAGAGAAGCTATGGCCAAATTTGGGAAAATGTGTGAGAAGTTCTAAGTGTTTTAAATGGTCTTGGTGAACTAGGAAGTGTTAAAGGTGAATAAATGTTTACTTGAGAAGAAAACATGTGTTAAGGTGATTTAGAGAGATGCAAGGACTTAGGTGTTATCTTGGAAGTTCTAGGAATTCAATGTGTGTTTTGAGGATGTATTTACGTCTTGGAGGAGTTTGTTTAAGGTTTAGGTTATGATAATGTGCAAGGTGGGAATAATGTTTAGGTAAGGGTTTTGAGTAAGGAATTTTAAGAAGTTGTGAAAAGGAGATTTAGTTAGTAAGAAAAGGAGTTGAGAGATGATGTTAAGGTGTAGAGGAAACACCTTGGTGTAGTGGTCATTATTGGTGAACTACCACTTAGAAATCTTAAGGAGAAAACATCCTAAGTGCTAGGAATTTTGTATGAAATTTGTGAATGATAAGATGGTTTTGGTGAGTGATTTAAAGAGTTTAGCACATGGTTAAATGTGTGTTGATGTGCCAAATGATGTTAGGAAACATTATGAGGCTTTAGGAGAAGTTTGGTGAAATTGGTTAAGTGTTTAAAGACTTGGAAATTGAATATTTTGCCGTGTCCGAACTTCCGTCCGGACATGGAAGTTCGGACAGGCTCTGTTGGGTAAAGGATTTTCTCATTCTCGAACTGTGTCCGAACTTGGGAAGTCCGGACACAAGTTCGGACGTGACTGTTTCTATCTGGGATTTACTCTCGAACTGTGTCCGAACTTGGGAAGTCCGGACACAAGTTCGGACGTGTGTATGGTTTTCAGTATTGGGTCGCGGCTTGTGTCCGAACTTGGGAAGTCCGGACACAAGTTCGGACAAGGTGTTGTATGGGCCAAAACATTTGTTTAAGGTATGAAAATGGTGTGTAATGATGGGGATTGATAGGTAATGATGTTATGAGGTTGATAAGGACTTGTTAGGTGAGTTTTAATGACAATTAAGTGGGTGAAAAGTTGTAATAAAATGTGAAAGTAAAACAAGTTAAAAAGTGAAGTTATGTAACAAAGTTAACGGGGAAAAATTATAAGCATTAGACATTAAATAATCAAGCAAACCCCGATGTTAATAAAAACACATGTGATGTTAACAGTTGTTCGAGAATCGCTCGAGGAACATAAGTGGACGTGGTAAAGTGGACTCCGGTGACAGGTATGGTTTTCTTGCAACCTGTGTCCTACCGGATTACACCGGCTTGTATGCCAATGTGTTTTTCTGTATGTTTGCCACGTTATGAGATAAATCATGAAACGAGTTTACAGTCGCTATTGTTATTGTATGTTTACGTGCCGATACCGGTAACCTCGAATGCGCTTGAAGGGCTAGTTAACCACTATTAGGTAAACGTAGGAGAACGGTATCCGGTAACAACGTTTCCGACTTAAGGAACGTTCTAACCACGGCTATACGTGAGTTGGTTATGTGATGTTTGTGTGTGATGTTTGTATGTGAATGTATGACTCTCTCTCTTCCCTTGTGTATGTCTAACAAGACTTAACCCAATGTTTGTGATTGTTTAATAAAGTTCAAAGTTGAACTTCTAACAAGTGCTAACGGGGGAGTAAGGAGTCCGGTCTGTTCCGGCCACGCGTGTGAGTATGGGGGTCGTTGTCATAGCAGGTTCGATCCTCTCTGTATGTTATGGTTGTTTTCCAATTTGGTTCCCAACCTTCCCTTTAGCTTAACCAAGGCTATTACTGACTCACGTCGGGCCACAGGGGCATACTATTGTTATGTTTGTTTCGGTGTGCTTGGATCACTATATCCGAGACACCTTGTGTTAAGTTAACCATTCATTTAACGAGACGGTAACGAGTTATGTAACGAGCTTATCATGAGACTGGCAATATTCTCTAGGTTCACCAGTGTGTTAGTAATGTTTGGGTCGGTTCCTAAGAGAACCATTCCCGTTATGTTATGTGTTTTGTTGTGATGCAATATCCATTGCGGTATTATGTTGTGCACGTGGAAACGTGCAAAGTGTTGTTAGGTGTTGTATGTAGTGTATGTTATATGTTGTATAATATGGAGTGTGTGGATCATGGATATGATTCCCAGTTTGTGATAAGAGGCGTTTAAGGATAACCCGATTTAAGGGTATGTGTCGTCTATTAAGGAAGTAGCTCCATTAGAGGAGGAACACTCTAGGAATATTGAATACCTTGAGTGACTTATTAAGTAAGGATATATTATCCGTTTGTTGAGCCCGTTGAGGCGAAATGATTATGTGTTGTGTGTTTACAGTTGCATGCATGAATTAAAAATAATCAACCGCATGCTAAGACGACAATTAGTTGTGCGTGGCCCGGTAGCATGTGGGCTGCGGGATTACCATACCAGCAAAGGTGCTGAGCCCCTTGGGGGCCACCCTTTCTCTTCTTTTCCTATTTCAGGTACGAAGTGCTGGAAGCCGTTCGAGAGTAGGACGGGTAGTCGTCGTACATGGGTAAACATTTAAGTGTATGTATACAGTAGGTGTAGTAAGACCGAAATTGTTGTCGGCATCAGTTTATAAATACTCGGTATAGTTGGAAGGAGTGCGTTGTGTTGTTGTTAATGGAAAGCAATAGTAATGTGTAGACGCTCGGGAATTTAGCCCATCAGACCGGTACAATGTGTATGTATTAGCCTTGTTAGCCACGTGGGTGGCTAACGGCGTGTAACACCAACGAGTTAAGTAATGTGATGAGGTTGTTCTTCCGCTGCAGTTTATTGTAAGTATGTTAATGTTGGATGGGGTGTTACAATGAGTTATCTCATCCTTGGTCAACCAAGATACTTGGTAAATTGTATCACAAATGATGAAAATAATGTGAGGTAAGCCAACCTACACATGAAACCTAAACTGAAGTAAAACATCCCCATAATGGGAAGATAATAGTAGTGCGGTATGCTACAACAACCGTCATACACACGAACATTGGAAACCCCAGGGTATTCATACCATAAGGGAATGGTGCCAATGACAATGGCAATGAGTGAAGAGAAACTATCACAGTAACAGAAACAGTAAAAAACGATGTTGTATAATGAGTAAGAATACGGTGCGCGACAAGCGACCGATATGAAGAAGTAACAGATAATGACACGGAGTATAAGTACGAGATGACAGGCATAAATATTCTTTCCTATCACATAAGTGACTTACTGCGAAGCGTTTACGCCTCTGCACTCTGTATGACTGAGTGTTTTGGTATTGCACTTGTGCAGCTAATGATCTAATGGGATGGCTAGGGATATGGAGAATGTAAACCGTAGTAAACCCTTCTTTTCACCAACAAACATGGCACTAGCCAGTTAAGCAAGCTTAGCAACAAACCGTGCGGCCTAAGGCCAAAGAAGCATGAAGAGTGCGAAACACACTAACAATCACGGATGTGAATTCCAATGGAATAAAAGGTGAAGGGAGGCTTAAGAAAGTCACTAGGACCGACGCATAGAAATGTAAGGCCATACAAGTAAAGAACACTTGTACTGAACCAGGGAAACTGGTAGAATTCAGAAGCTAGTGACACCAGAGGAAGCACTACAACTAAGTAGTGACTTAACCTTGCCCGACAATAAGTCGAAGGAACTTAGTGAGTAACCCTGGAAGCATGAATGGCATGTGCAGTAGATTACCAGAGAGCTGGTTAAAATCTTAAACTCATTGAGTTCGAACGCAGTAAAAGAACACCGCATTTGTGTAGTAAACCTTATGCCCATAATAGACGGATAAAAGGTGATGTGTAAACGTTAAGGATAACAAGAAGGGTGGATAACCCAAGTTGTCAGGGTCGCCAGCAGAAGCTAGTGGGCCCTAGCTAGGAGTTTAATGTACCTAGTGAGCATAATACAATGGCTATTAATGCCTTGAAGCCGATTAGGCTAGAATCGAATTAAATATGAGTTAAATGAACTCATATAGGAACTCTTGGTGCAAAGACTAAACCATTGGTATGGTTAAGATCCCTTTGACCCGAGCATATTGTATAGTATACGGTAGTGAAGCTAAACGCTTCAGTTTGCCCAGACTGATTAAACCAAAGTTTAATAATAATAAAATATGGTAGATTACGTGGGCGTAATCCCTTTTAAGGGGGGTAGAGCGAAAACCGCTTAATGCAAGTTTAATAAATAAAACACATAAAACTATAATGTGCATAGCACAAATGAGAAATTATTCGGTGAGTGGTACTTACGTTATATAAACATACGTATTCATTCATATTGAATTGTGGTAACTAAGCATTAGACATGCAAATACCATAGGGCGAATATACCCATCGTGTAACACCGGTGTAAGAGTATCGGTAAAGAAGAGTAATGAGTAGTGGACGGAGCTCCACAAGTATTGTAACCTTTGAAGAAGTAGTACGAAATGAATGAGGATAGTAGATGAATGAAGTTTATGAGTAGTGGAATCTTAAGTAAAATCTTTGAAACAATTGAAGATAACTAAATCTTAGAAATGAAGTATTCCTTAGTTAGAATATAGGATATGATGGTGAGTAATGGATGGAAGTAGTGAAGGTTGATGAAATGAGCATTAGGATTGAACCATGGAGTAAAGCATTTGGGAAATAGAGTGAGGATGATTGATGGACTGATTCCATCCTTTGGAGATGTATGAATTCGTAATCATGACTAGAAAGAATAAAAGATAGAAGATGAAAACAATTAAATTATTTGTCTGGTTGAACCTGATGTGGGAAGTCGAACTTGATCCTGATCAGATCAAGGGAAACCGAACACAAATTAGGGTGGAAAGATAGTTCAACACTGATGCTGATCACATCAGGGTCGAATGATTCTTGAAGCTCCCCTCAAGTGGTCACAAGAATCACATGTAGGATAGAAGTAATGAATATAAATTGGAATATGGAGTCGTGTGTTTTAGAAATTTTAATTGGTAGTGGTGGAAGAATTTCTTTTAGTAGGGAGAATAAGGATGTGCTAGAAGTGAGTAACGAAGAAGATAGTAAGGTAGTATGTGGTATAATTCCAAGGGCGGCGGGACATAGAGAAGTCCCGCGTCTAGAGGACCTGAGCGCCTGCGGGATGGGAATGTGTATTGCATCGCTTTGGGAATAGCCTTGCACTGCATGTAGGTATGAACTCTGTAATGAGGAACCGGATAGTCGGTAGTAGTGCGGATTAGAGTAACTATTGTATATTGGGATAGTATGGTATGTAGGAACCTTGAGGGATGGATTTTGGGATTAGTAAGGAGGATGAACGTATGGCTTGGGTATTGGACACGTAAGAATGAGTAAGCATTGTAAACCCATAACCTCGAACAACTTTGAGGACAAAGTTCTTAAGGGGGGTAGATTGAAATACCCCGAACTTAAATATAGTGATTAAGATTATTCTAATCCGTATTTAAGAGCCTAATAATGCTTACGTAATATTTGTAAGGAAAAATAAATCCAAAAGAAATAAAGAAACGCTTAAAGAGCGAAAAACGCTAAATAAGCGTTAAATAACCATAGGAGGTATGAGACCTCGGTTAGCGTATTATAAGGATTCTAAGGGCTTAATTAAGTTTAAATAAGTATGAGGGAACAAATCCCGAAGGAAACGGATCCTTAAAACGGATTAAAATCACTAACGAACCTTAAAGCGCGTCTTTCGAGGTGATCGAGAAAACGTGACTTTAAGCGGGTCAAATAGACTCGTAACAGTTTTGGTCAACTAAATAATCATTAATAAATATTAGTGAAGCTTTAGGACCAATAAAATCAATAAAACGAGAGATTAGAAAAACTGTCAAAAACGGGAAGTGTGGGGTAGAAATATAAATAACACAAACTTATGTGTCCAACTTTGTAAATAAAATTTTAAATACCCATAAGGGCTGTGTGGGTCCGATTTTATCCCCTCACACACCCACTCTCTCAATCCTCTCTATGTACAAAAGACAAAAGTAATAAAACTACCCCACTCTCACATACTCTCTCTCCTACCCCTATTCTCTCCTCTCTCTCACGTGAACACCCCCTCCCTCACTCTCTTTTCTTTCTTCTTCTTCCCCCATGCGATTTCTATGGAGGTTTGAAGAACCACTCACAAAACTCCACTTCTCTCCTTTGTAACTCCCTCTAATCTCTTCCAAAAATTATAAAAATACCACCATTGTAATCCTCTCACCAAGAGCTACGTTTCTATCTTTCCAAAATTCGAAAACACACATTTTCGTTTTTATGGGTATATCCCATTTGGAGCTTCAAGACCACCATTAGAGCCACCTTGTTCTCCTTGTTCTATTGAGGTAAAAATCTTCTTGAAACTCCACCTTTTTCTAGCCTTTGTGGGCAAAACAAAAATTTGACTAAACCCTTGTTTGGTCCCTTGTGTTCTAGCCGATTTTGGCTTTGTTGGAGGAGAGGAAATATTGTTCTTGAGCTAACCCAAACAGCTCCTACACCCTTGGAAGGTAAAATAAATTCTAAACCCTAAAACCTATATTTGGACATACATAATGGTTAGGGTTAAATTGCGTATTAAAATGGTGTATTGAAAAGTGTATGTATATGGGCTGTAGTGTAAGATTGTTGAAGTAGCTAAAGCCGGTGGAAGGAGGAAGAGAGGAGAAGCTTGAGAAGTAACAAGGTAAAATATACTTGTCCTTGTGTAGTTTTGTAGGTGTGTGTGTGCAACAGATTTTAGAAGTATAAAATGGTATTGTAAAATGGTAGTGTGTAGTAGAGTAATGTATAAGAGGATGTAAGTGTTTTAAACCCTTGGAGACAATGTTAAAAACTGTTACAACTAGTTTAGGAATGAATGTTTGAGTGCAGGAATTTTTAGTAGTGTTTTAGTATTGGTAATTATGTATGGGAGCTTGTAGATTGATGTTGTGTATAAACAGGTGAGATGATATTAATGTGTGAGGAAACATTGTGGTGAAAGTGTATAAAATATAGGGGAGACGATGGCGAAATTTGCCTAGGATTATAACACTTAGTGAACTAGAAACTAGGTGGCTAATAGATGTTGTAACAAATTTTGATAGAGAAAGATAAAGGAGTAGGTTGGGAGAGATAGATAATGTATAGTGATGTACTTGGAACTCTAGAAATGACATTAGAAGAGGTGGTTAGAGAAGGGGAGAGTAAGTGTCAAAATCTGTAGCAAAGAGATATTAGATTGCATTGTAGAGCTAAGAAGAAATAGTGTGCAAGATTTGGTAAAATGAATGTTGGACTTGGGTATAGATGGTACAATTGCTTGGAAATAATTGGCTTGGTAAGAGGAGGTATTTGGGATGCTAGGAGTGACATTGGTAGAGGAAGTATTGGATGTTAGAAGTTGGAACAAAAATCTTAGCATTGGAGGATGGAAAACTGTTGTAAGTGTGGAAAGGAGGTGAGGAATTGTGTAAGTGGATTGATGGATTTAGTAAAGCATTTGGTGGGTGAACTAAGGCAATTTGGAGGGCCTAGGTAGTGTTTCATGTGAGATGCGTGTAAGAAGATTGGAGAAACAATGGGTAAAGTATGGGACTGAAAACAGAAGTAAAAATGCAAATACTGGGCCCGACCGGACTTGCGACCGGACTTGCAAGTTCGGTCGAGCCCAGATTTACAAAGACGGGAAAGCTTCTGGAATCGACCGGACTTGCGACCGGACTTGCAAGTTCGGTCGGACCAGAAAAATTCTCCCGTCTGTAACCTACTGGAATCGACCGGACTTGCGACCGGACATGCAAGTTCGGTCGGCTAGAAAAATTTCCGTCGAGTAAGCTACTGGAATGGACCGACCTTGCGACGGACTTGCAAGGTCGGTCGGGCTAAAATTTTTCCGTTAAGTAACTTACTGGAATGGACCGACCTTGGGACCGGACTTGCAAGGTCGGTCGGCCCTGGAATTTTCACCCGATGTAACCTACTGACTCGGACCGAACTTGCAAGGTCGGTCGCAAGTTCGGTCGGGTCAAAACTTACAAAAAAAAAAAACTATAAGACTATGGTTAGTATATGTATGTATGTACATGTATACCCACCTATACATACGTGCATATATATGTAAGTAAACCGTTGTTAAGTAATTAAGAGTAAGTAAATAAAATGTAAGTATAAGAATGTGAAGACCTAGTAAGTATGAGTTAGGAAGCGTAAAGGTAACCGAATTTAGTTAATGATAGTTAGATTAATTATTCGGTTGTATGTATATCATAGGATTTGAATTGTGAATACCGGAAGAACGTTGGGATACAAGTACAACGGTGAAAGGTATGATTTCTTCATGCCCTGTATCCTAATCTGGTTACCCCGATTTGTGTGCTTATTTGACCACCTAATAAGATAAATGCATGAATCGGATTATATTGCACTTACTTGTGCTTGTTTACATTGTTCTCGATATTTGTCTTGAACAATAGTTTGTATAATTCATGAAACATATGAATGATGATGATGTGTATTGTATTTTGTAGTGTACTTGTATATTGTAATGTATTCGTATGTATGTGTATATGGGTATTGTAGTATTGTGGCTTGGATGTTGACTTGTGCTAATTCCTAACTATCTAACTCCTAACTTAAGTGAGTAAATTGGAATGAGTACAAGTCCGATATAGCTTCGGCCACGCGTGAGGATGCGGAGTCACAAGAGGTTGGCTGCAATTCCTGACTCTTAAACTGGTCCGCGGCCCAAATCCCTTAAATGGGTAGCATCCCGGATTAGTGAGTCAAGTAAATCCCGGAGGTGGGACGGTGTAGTCCCCAGGGCCGGAGGTCCCGACGACTTAACTTGAGTAAGAGTAAGAGTAAGTAAGTATGGATCCGTAAGTAAGTATGTGTATAAGTATGTATGTGTATGAAGTAACGAGTAAAAGAGTAATCTCCACCCGATTAACCCGGGTGGACCAATGAAGCTAACAAGAATTGTATTTTGTGTATGTAATGAGTATGTGTATTTCGGAAGAGGTAAGTATGTATTGGTTGGTTTATATTGTATTCCTTGTATGAACTGAATTGTATGTATGTATGTGGTGTAAGTATTATGGTACTGTGTGTAAGAGCATGTATGCATGTATGCTTGTATGAAATGAACCGCATGTATTCGACCAAGTGGTCGGCGTACCCTCACTAGTACGCGGGGTATGTGGTTATCATGCTCGGCGAAAGCTGACCCCTTCGGGGGACATTTTTTAGTGTGCAGGTACCCGAAACGAATATGGTCAAGGAAGAGACCGGAAGCACACCCTGGTATTTGGAAGTAAGTAGCGTGTGAGGAACGGGTAGTAAGTAGTCTCTTAGTGAGTATGTATGAACTTTGAAGAGATAGTACATTGTATAAGGATCCTAGTAAACTCGGTATGTATTATTGTATTGTACTTGGAGTACTGTATTGAATGGAGATTGTGGTAGCATCTGGTAAATGGAGAATGCATTGTAGATTTGTAGTACTCGGGATTCCGGTCCATCAGACCGATGCTGTATGTAGAATCAGTAGCCTTGTTAGTCACGTGGGTGACTAACGGCATTGTATCACCCATTGTATGTAAATATATATCCGCTGCGTGTATCTGATATGTAAGGAGGTTGGACGGTAAGCACTGTATTAATGGTAGGGGTGTTACACTAACATTAAGAAAAGCCAGTAGAAGGATCGAGGTTGTTAACAATATCAACTTTGAAATAAATAATTTAATAAATCTACAATTCGAAATAATAGGGGGAAGTGGTTAAACCGTTGTAACAAGATAAGGATGAGAGTAGAATATCTAGGAAAACCATTAATAAACATTTATTTAATATAGGGAAGAGATTGAAATAAATAAGGATAGAGTGAAACAAATCGGTAATCCTAGCAAGAGGAAAATAATTACGTTAAAGAAGAATCTAGAATATTAGTAATATAATATTAAGAGAATAATAAGGGATTAATATCTTACTAATTTTGGAGAAGTCAAATGGGATTTGAACTCTTAAAGTTAATACTAATTTACTAAGAGAAAGTAAAATTGAATTCGAACTCTAGGAATTTAAGATTAATCAATTTGAAAAAGAAATTCTAGGATTGTATTCTGGGAACTTAAATAACGTTGTAACATCTAAGAAGGATGAAGTAGTATTTAAATGATAATAATATTAATAATAGGAATACGATTAGTAAGGGCAAGGATATTGCGGATAATTGTAACATTTTAGGAAGAGAAAAGAATTTAATATAAGAGTATCGTTTAACTTCCCTGGGCCACTATAATACTAACTTCGGACTTATTCATTCTCAAAAAGAATTATATTATTCTTAACATGAAAATTCGTGGGTATTTCACTTTGTTATCGCATGTAATTTAGTATACCCTTGTATATTATATAGTTTGTTTCTATAATGCATGTATAATTCTTATCATACATTATACATTTCACCTTTGTATTTATTTTCCTAAGGTTTGTTTTTCCAAGTTCAAAGGAGTATAATTCTTATGTAAAAATACTTTGGATTATATATAAATCCTTATTATTTCATGTATCCTCCTAATATTAGAATTTCCATATCCAATGTTTGTAATTCTTTTCTCTTTATCTTATATCATTTTAATTATGATAATATATGGTTATTAAACCATATTATATTTTTCCACTCCATAACATATATTTATTTATATACATGTATTATGGGACTATTTATTATATGGTAAGTCTTATAATATATTCATTCCCTTTTAAATGAATATTCCTTATATTATAAATGTTATAACTCTTATAACATTAAAACCATATTATAAATTTTCATTTAAAAATGCCCATATTACCGAACAGCACCTATTTTCTTAAATATTTACAAAATCCACCACATATTTTTATAGTGTTATATTATAGTTATATAACATATATTATGACATTTATGTCATTAAAACAATTATAACCTATAGTTATAAATTGTTACAAATTACCAAACAACCCATTAAACTCTCGATTTTTATTTTCTACCACTAAACTTCCATAAATTACAAATCAACCCCAATTTATAATACATAGTTTTCTAATGTCATTAAAACTATATATTATACATATATCTTTATAAAACCTTATATATAACTCCAAAAATTACCAAACTATACCAAAAGGTTATAAATATTATTCCTAACCTTATACTTTCTATAATTCTTGGTTTTTACCCATATGTTACCCATTTGTAACAATGTCATGAAATATCATATATTATATTTATATAATTCATATAAACTCCAAATTTAACCAAATAAACTTCTAAAAATTCCTAATAACTTAAGGTCTGTACTAAATCCCATTTAGTACCCCAAAGTTTCAGAAATCACAATATAACCCCATCTCTTATAATTCTTTTACAATTAAATAACTATCTTATTATAAGGTAGTATTTTAATTTCTTAAATTCTCCAAACTTAGTCAAAGTCTCCTATATAGTCAACTTTGACTTCTAATACCAAATTGGAACCAAACTTTCGGTAATTACCAATTATACCCTATACTTTTCTATTTTTACAATTTTGACCCAAAACTTTATAAAATGTTATAATTTTTATTAAATTCATTTAAAAACCCTAAATTCCTCTAAATAAATCCCACGGATTTATATTTTACTAGTAATTACCATTTGACCCCAAACTTAATTATATAAGTATAAATTAAACTAAATAAGCGTTAAATTTAAATTAAAATGGCCTAATGACATGGCCTTATTACAACTTTGCTTTATAACATAAAATTACACACAAATAGCTCAAATTATACTATAAACTCTCGGCCTTGCTGTAGTTTATTTATTTTTCCACATAATGTCATAATTTGACCATTATGTTAATTAAATCACTTAAATGACTAGCTTAATTTATCTTAGTTTTTTTTTCCATACTTAGGTTAAAATAACCCGTATAATTAACTCCACTCTCGGCAAATAATATATATATGCTAAGAAATCATAAAATCATAAGTTTAAGGTGTTTATACCTTGGTTTATCCTTAGTAACAACTCGGCAGCTTGGAGGAAAAATCACCACATCATTTAGACATGTTTAATACACCAAAATAAGATATGGTTATACTCCAAGCATGAGCTTAACCATAAAGAACAATTAATGTAAGATTTAAGGCAAAAATAACCTTAAAATGCAAGGAAGTTTCCAAAGGGTTTCTACCTGAATTAAACACACCACATGGTGTTAAATTCACCATATAAACATAGGAAATAGCTAGACAACAACAAGCTGCTATGGTAATAGGTTTTACCTTGGCAAAATGCCTTAAAGAATGATATTTCCTTTGATTTTTGGCCACCCTTGCTCCAAATGGTTAACCAACTGAATTAACATGTAAATATGAAGATTATGAGTGAATAAACGCATAGAAATCAGAAGAAGAAAACCGGATGGAGAATAAAAAAGCTTAAGGTATGTTTTTCCTTATAATGTAAATTTTGGCAACCTTGGTCCCTAGACTTGCTTCAGCCGAGATTGTTGATTGTTCAAGGTTTAAAACAATGAGAACGAGCCATGGAAAGTGATAGATCATGAGCTCCAAGTGTAGGTAATGAAGAGATGAAGAAAAAGAGCTCAAATAAGCCTTAAACCATTACCTTAGGTGCAAAAGAGATTGATTTTTCTTCCATACTCAAGAACACAGCTTGAGAGGATTAGTGAAGGCTGATGGCTTGGCTGGAATTGTAACACCCCAACTCAATCCAAATGTGGTCTCGCAACTTAACAGTATATATATACACATGTCACAGCGGAATTCTTTACAATCCAGGACCTTGCCACGGTCTGACTACAGAATATACCGAACATTAGTCTAACGACCTTAACCATTTACATAACCTTCTTACAAACCCCTCACATCCTATACATCTTACTAACTCAGATTGCCATACGAGTGTACATGCACAACTCGTAGGCCATACTAACCCTTAACAGCTGTATCCTCTTCTTACTCTCGCGACGGCCGCCTCCTGATGTTCACCTGTGTAGTAAAAAGAAGCCCCCGAGGGGGTCAGCACGAATGCTGGTACTATCCTCTCATGGCCCCCAAGCTAACGTGGCTACGACGACTAATTGTCGATAGCATGGAGGTTGATTAGATGCACAATATAATAGTAAGTGCAGTAAACAACAACTCAGATATGAACAATCAAAGTTCACACACAATGAACGACTTAAATGCGTTCCCTTAATTAGAGAGTTAGCTGTTTAACTCCTTAAGTAGTGTTCCCTCTTAATCTTAGTTCATCCTTCTTATCTTACCTCGATCTGATTCTTATCTTAATCTTAGAAACAACCATCCTTTAATAAGGAGTGGGTGTAGCTTATCTTAATCTTAGTATTACAAACCATCCTTTAAAAAGGAATGGTTGCACTTATCTTAACCTTACCTTACCTTATCTTAATCTTAATAATACAAATCATCCTTTAAACAGGAATGATTGTAACTTAACTTAATCTTAATCTTAATCTCAATCTTAATCTCTATATACAAACCTTTCCTGGAAGGGATTGGCCGTATCTAATTCGAACCTGGGATTTAGGTGATCCCACCACACCATCTTATCTCAGTCTTAGAATACAAACCATTCTTTAAGTAGAAATGGTTGTAACTTATCTCAAACCTTATCTCAATCTTATCTCAGTTCTTATCTCAATTAAGTCAACCGTTCTTTTATTAGAATGGTTGTACCTTAATCCATTGTTTATCTGTCGGGTCACGTAGCCCTAAACCAATGAGTTATCAGCTCCATTGGTTTACATAAACAATATTTATTAGAATTAGTTGGGCATTTAGGTAGATCCCACTACACCATCTCAGTATGCCTCCCTCCTAAAACAAGAAGTCCGAGGAGGTCGAGTCTATTGTCGACTCTAGGCGACGAGTCCGAGGACAAGTCATCTTTGGAAGACGGTATTTGATAAGGATACCGACTTCCCCCAATACACATGTGCCGGTACCATTCCGGATTCCTCACTCAAGTTCAGTTAGTAATAGTCTCAAGACCATGTTTGTTGGTTAACCTCTTTCGGTTCATATCGTCCCTCATTAGGGGGCGTTCCTTATTCTCACTCAATTTCTTACTAAACATTGGTCAGTAAGTTCTCACGGTATGTTGTGTTAGTTTTCAAACATCACACAACAATATAATATATATGTATATATATTCCGGTTGCATGCTTTATCTTGTTTAGTGAGCACACAAAAACAAATAGCACACAAGCCGAGGGACACCTCGTTAGCAAGCAGGTCACAAGAAGAAACAACTGTACCGTTCACCGTTGGCCGTTCAGTTGCTTAATCTCTTCCGGAGTCCCATTCCAAGTCCTAAAACATTCATTCAGTTTTAGGTTGTTAATCTCTTAACTCAATTCAACTTACTTATCATACTTAACTTACTTAACCCTTAGTGACTCCAATTTAACACCTCTTAAGTCTTACAACTTAATCTTACAAACTTAATCTTAAACTTTCAAGTTTATACTTACTTAGCTTAATCTCTCAAGTTCTTAGGGTCTCAATCATACTACCCTACCAAAGGCATACCTTATTACCCATTGCCATTCTTGGAATTCAAAATTTCTTTTTTTTTTCTAAGTGTTAAGGGTCGACCGACCCACCGACCGACCCAACCCCTGGGTCGGTCCATTACAGAAACTCTTCCGTCTCTTGAAACTCATCCGACCGACCCAAAGCTAAACCGACCGACCCAAAACCCTCTGGGTCGGTCCTCTGCCGAAACATTTTCCTTCCTACTAATCCATCCTGCCCGACCGACCCACTGACCGACCCATCCTTATGGGTCGGTCTATTGCCGAGACATTTCTGCTGGGTTAGCAAGTCCGACCGACCCAGAACTGGGTCGGACCCTGGGTCGGTCCACTACAGATTTCCCTCTTAAATTGCTCTTCCAATTCCAAACTCTTCCACAAGTGTCCTAATAGGTCCAACACCATCTTGGCACCTTAAAACCCACCTTATAACCTCTTTAATATACCTTAAATCATCCACCAAAATCCACCTTAGTCATATGCAGTTTTCCTTGTAATAATGCTACTCTTGTAATGCTTTCCTCTAGGTTTCTAGGTGGTGGTTCATACTTAATGTAACCACTATGCCAATGTTTTCCCTCACCACTATAACATCATCTCCCAAGCATCTCTCACTATCTAAAACTCTTCCAAGCATTTACTAAAAGTTCCTTCACAAGCTTAAGCTTCCATACACCAACACCTTATTTCCTTCCTAATTGTTTACCAACATTTGCCTAAGTTCTAAATACTCAATTACATTCTCTTGATTCTTAAATCTTCCATGGTGATACCTAAGTCATTATAATACCTTAACTTCACCCTTTTCACCAAGACACCTATAGAACATTCCTAGTACTTCCTTAGTAATTAAACTCCCTTAGAATATACTCAAATCACCTTAATCATTGCCCCTTCTCCTTAAGCTCATGCTCAAGCCTTATATTCCTCATCTCATGATTTTGGTGTGCTCAAAACACTCACCATTCCTCCAATTCCTCCTAGACATCTCTAGGTCATTCTAAACCTCAAGAACTCCTTAGTCAACTAATCTCCACTCAAATTCCTCATAATGATTCCTAGTAATTCCTAGGTCATTTTAGTTCACCACCATCGCCCAAACACTTATTTTCTACTCAAATTTCGCCATAGCTTCCCTAGTATCTTATCATGCCCAAATGCATTATTTTTCCTCATTCAACCATCTCACACACATCAAGTTCTTCTCATCTTATTTCCTCACCCAAATCAACTTATTCACATCATACTCAATATATTGCAATAATCTTAAATTGCATAGCACTAAGGCTCTTAAATGACATGGCTCTTAGGCCCTTAAATGACTTAAACTTAAACACTGAATTTCCCACAAATAAAAGCTTTCAACCTGCAAATACACTCATCAATCTCATGGCAGTTATAATGCTCTTGAGAACCACCTTAAACTTATATTACTAAGTCATTCTCATTAGCTCCTTAGTCACAAGTTCATAAGCTTGTTTAAGTTCTTTTTCTTAGGTTATAAAACCCATTACCTAATGTAAGCCCTAGGCTACATTGGTACTCATCTAATCTCATTCCTTAAAACTTAAACCACCATTAGGTAAGCATTTTACCTTGTTTTCTCAAGCTTATCTTAACTCCTCCTTAGACCTTCTTCTTGAATGAATATCGGCCACCACTCAAACTTCTCTTGCCAATGTTCTAATCAATAACCAATGACTCATATGAGCACTAAACAATACACTAACCTTAAGGAGTAAACCCTAGGTTAAAAATGTGTTCTAAGGTATTAAACTGAATGTTTTACCTTGGATTCTCAAAGCAAGCTTGGATATGAATTAAGTAGGACCTCCTCTAGCCCTTGGAGAATAGAATCAAGCTAGAACAATGGATAAAATGAATCCCCATGAGTAGTAATTTTCGGTAATGTGTAGAAATGGTGGAAACATGGTTTTCTTACATTTTCCTTACCTTAAGAGAATGGAGAAGCTAATGAGCTCTTCAAACTTGATTTTCCCCCATCAATGGAGTTTTCTCATGGCACCAAAATGGAGCTTTGAAAGATTTGAAAGATAGGAAGATAGGTCTTGGCCTAACTAAGAGAAATCTACACTTAGTTTTTGATTTGGAGCAAAGATGAATACTTGGTGAGCATTTGAAGGTGGAGCACCCATGGAAGAAGCTTCTCGGTTTGGAGCAAGGAAGGAGAAAGAAAAATCGTGGAAGGAAGGAGAAATGAAGAGAGAGAGGAAGAAAGGTGGCTAATATGTGATATTTGCTTTAATAAAGCAAATAGTAACTTTCTTACTTACTCTTCTTTTCCTTTCTTATTTGACTACTTATGGTGACTCATGTGGTGACTCCCCACTTAAAAACCGGCCACCCCATTAATATTAGGCTAACATGGTCTTTGTTGACCAATTAATTGGCTTATATTGATTAAAACTTAAACTAGTCTCTAAATAGTTACTATTCACTAATCAAGGCACATAATCGGGAAATTTTTGATTTCCCATTGATTTAGACCTCCTAATGTGATACTAATTAGTACACATGTTGATTAAAGAGTAATGATGGACATTTAGCCACTCAAAACTCAATTCTAAGACAATTTCTCAAAAATGTGCTTTAAGACTTCTTAAAGCACATTTTGTGTTTTAACTTGTTTTCAAGCTTGGTTTTCTTTGCTAATTGATTTAAAATGACCATTAGAATATTACTAAGGTCTTACCATGATATTTGGGTACTCACCCAAGTCTCTCCAAGCTTAGAGCACGTTTTTGCCCTGATTGCCTTTAAGGCACTTTCTTATGTTTTCCTTGGTTTAAATTGTCCACCAATCTTTCTAAGGCATCTCTTAGCCTTAATACATCATGATTTGATGTTTACTTAGCATACTTAGGTTTGGGGTATTTCAATCTACCCCCCTTAAAAGAACTTTGTCCCCGAAGTTCCCATGCATCCTATCTCATTAGAATACATGTCTTACCTCATTCCTTAGATCATATAGATCATACTTATGTATACTTAATCTCATTGAATCCTTAAGTCCACCATATGCTTATTCTTAAATATCACACAACATGCTTAAGCATGTGTAGCACTCAAAATTCCTTTTTGTTCCTTTTTGATGATTAAAACATTCACATAACTTCCAACGTATTCTCCCATGTCACCGGTCCGTAGACAATGGCTCATTCGTCCTCGTCACCATGGGCTAGAATACAAAACACTCTGCTCTCCCCATGTCACCGGTCCGAAGACAAAGGCTCGTGCGTCCTCGACTTCATGGGCGAGACTCAGTAAAAAGGTAATCCTTTTTACGAGGTCATGTGAGGAATAATTCCTCTAATTAAAAATACAAGCAACTCCAATTTCATTTTTATCCTAAGGCCTCTATCCTTAGTGTGATTTAGTTGTGACCATGGTAGGGAGTTTCAGGAATAATCCTACCCTGATGTGATCAGCATCAGTGTAGAACCATCCTTCCACTCCAATTTGTGTTCGGTTTCCCTTGATCCCTAGAAAATCAAGTTCCACCTCCCACGTCATTTTCAAACATCAGTTAATTCACTCATGTCCAATTTTCTATCTTTTTTAGTTCTTCTAATCATAATCAATACATCTCCAAAGTGTGGACTAAGTCCATCCAACATTCTCAATTCATCGCTTAGTAATTACCTCCAGACTTAAATTCCTACTAAATTCTATATCAGTCTCATACCAACTTCCACTGTCTCATACCACATAGCATTACTATATCCTTCCTCATGCTCATATCAAATAATATCTCATAGTGTTATCTTATTCTTATCTCACACATAGTCTCATATCGACTCATACCTCATATATTCTTATTTCTTAAGTCTCCTTAATCCTCTTCCTTAATTCTCTTAACTTGTGCTCACACCGGAGTTAACAAGATAAGTACTTAATATGTGTGGTATTCACATCTTCTGTGTGCAATAACCATGGTTTATCTTAAAATGCTTATGTAAAACATATTCTCAAATTATTTTGTGCTATGCACATCGTAGTTTATGTACTCAGTACACAAACATACGCTAAGCGGTTTTCGCTCTACCCCCCTTAAAATGGATTACGCCCACGTAATCAGCGTTATATGATCTTTGAACATAAGTTCAAGATGTCTAATTCTCACCAAGCATTCTAGCTTCCACGTCATCTATCTTACTTATAATTCAATCAGAAATGACTTAGTCTTTGTATCGAGGATTCTTAACGGTACTTATACCGTTTCCTTAACTTAGTTTGGTCTAATCTCAAAGTAGTGATCTGCTAGCTTCCGCTGCACCACTCTGATAATCTTAGGCTTAATTGTCTCAATGGACACGTGTTATCTTTATATATACACGGCCTTAATGAGTTGTAACTCGTCTATCCATTCTTCTTGAAGATCTTACGCTCATAATCTTAGTGTTTTCTCGAATGTCTAAATTGTTCTCCCCAACCGACCTTTGGTCTGAGGATGATTCTTAGCCTGAAACTACTGTTTAGTGCTTATTGCACTTTACAGTCTAATCTTACTCATCTTAAGACATGTCCTATGTCTATACTTAACAATCCGTGCTTCTCGCACTTCATAGTCCTTAATTATCTGTTCTCTGATTCCCTTGCGTTACTGGGTCAACTGAATTCTTCTCTTCAACTGTTTGTGGTAGTAGCTGCTCTTGTCTGATCTTGCGTCGTTGTCGGTGGTACGGAGTCGACTACTTCCCGTGTTCCTTACACCACTCGTCTACATGCATGGGGTACCTTACTGGTACATTACTACTTACCTAACTAACTCATAAATGAGCGTGTCAGGCCTGCAAGCCCCTGTGGGGTGCAGTCGTCCCACGTCTCGTTTTAGTAAACTCATAGTGTCCGTCACACGTTTAGCTATTGCTAATTATGAAGTATTCTGTTGTCGATCTCCTCTTTCATCGTTCCATAATAACATTTATTGTTCTTCTTGAAGTTAATCAAGGGAAATCCATTATTGTGTTCTCGGGTATGGTATGCTCTAGCTCCTTCCTGTATTCCGTATTGATTCGGTCACTTAATATCTGAGGTCTCTTTCCATAGAGCCTCTTATCTTCTTTCTCATATTCCTTCTATTAGGAAAGCACCTCCATTCCTTAAGGAATGGGTAGTGTGCTTCCTGCGAAATTTTACCTAACCAGGTCCAGACTACTGGCATCAGCGCTCAGTTCGTCTACCATCTTATTTCCTTACTTATGCTGGTCTTAACTCATAAATCTAATTGCCTCAGTGTCAATATTTGACGGCTCATACATAATGGTCGCCTTACCGCGTACCATGACTTAATCCACTTATCTAACTATTGTACTTACGACCACTACTACCGTGGTAGTTGGCCTTTACCATGTTGCCCATTAATGGTGCAACCTCTTACTCACTTATTCTAATGTCTTAACTTATACTCAATCCCTTCTTGGTGTAAACACACTGGGAGTTCTCTCATTCCGGTGTATGGCGGTTGCCGTACGGTGTTGTAAAATAGTTGACTCTTGATGTAAAGATGTTCTGCTCCAATCTCAGATTCGTAAGTAGGCTAATGTCTTTCGCTTTCTTTCATCCTTAGTGATGTTGTCTACCATGTAGTTTAACTGGTTACTGAAGAAGTCATCCACTGATTCACAAGCTCTTCTGAGCATTGCTTAGTTGACGTGCCATAACGTGCAGTCACAATGTTTACCTCTGACAATCATTAATTCTTACATCCCGGGTGTTGGATATGAGGTCTATTTCTGCAACCTACCTTATTACTCAAGTGTATCTGGTATGTTCTAAAGTAATCTCAAGGTTCATGGTTTCCATTTTCTAAATAAAGTGTATTTTATCTCTAATATGTGAAAGCCCTTTTTAGGGGTTCATTCCCACTCATGGCCTCACAACAAGGAGAGGTATCCCCACCCTAAAAGGCATGGTTCGTTCTCCGCTCCTGTCCTTAGCATTATCTCAATATTCTCATTGGTACCCTTTCTTGGTAATGTTCTTCCCAATCTAAGTTATAGGTTCGGTAACCATTCATTCCTACGAATTGTAGTTCCTTCGTGGCTTAAACAAGCTCTCTTATAACTTACTGCGCCTCGGGCTCTGATGTGGTTAACATCCTTGGCTCGTAGGCTCTTAATGCTTAATGTCTCAGTTTATTATTTGTACTCTTACTCATCTGCAGATTATCCTCATAAACTTCTGGTCCCTTGGAATACCATCAATCATTAGGTTACATACTAAATGTAGTATCGGGTTTTATGGTAAGTTGCTGCATCCTGCTTCCTGCTATGGAAGTTGTTCAGGTGATCTGAGGTTACTTAATGTCTTTGACAATACTGTCATTTTACTAGACTTATGTCTCTTAACAATCAAGGTTAGGTTCGTATTAGGCGTTTGCCTTACGGTGTCCAAGTTGGATATCATCCAGTCATCTTATACCTTCATCTCAACGCTTCGTTCAACTTCTGTTGACTACGCCACCCGTTGATGAACAATCATACTTGGGTGTTAATGAGTTAAGCAAACAGTGTTAACTGTCATTCATCGGTTGTTCGGTTCGACTATGCCCGCTCTGTGTGGGTAATCCGCTGAGCTTCCCTCTGTCGGGATTCTACATTTTAATCCTTAGTAGGTTATAGCTTATGTTCATTTCTTTTGTCCTTGTTTTCTGGGTCGTCCAACATCTTCATTGAAGAATGTTGTTATTGGTATCCTTAATGGTTACTCTGGGAATCTTATCCCGTTTTCGTTGTAAGTCGATGCTTCAACAGTCTCAATAGTAGCTTATAATACATCCCTTGTATATCATTACTTATCTAGTGTTTTTGCTCGCGATACCGAGCAATCTCTTAGGTTTTCCCCTTGGAGTTTGAGATTGGTGTTCTTACCATACTATCGGTTGTTGTTGTAGTGGGTTATATCGTTGCTAGTATCTATATGGTTTAGTATTTCGTCTAAGCTCAGCTCCCTGCTGGCTGATGTGTCGGTTCATCTCATCATGGTCAGGCCGTAGGGCCTTTCCAAGGTCTTATTTTTCTGTTCTTATGGATTTACAATCCGGTATTAATTTATGCTACAACTGTAGCGTTCTCCTATTTCGCCTTGATGGCTTTTCATGTGGCTCAACCGTGGTAGCACTTGCTATGGCAAGTGCGCCATGCAGGATGGGTTATTGGTACAAGGTGCATTGGAAGTAAAACTTCCTTCTAATTTCCAAGTAATTGGTAGTCCTCGGGACTCCTTCAATAATATCTTATTTTGGATAACTATCCTTCCGGCAGTTTCCTTGTCGTTTGACAGTGCTGTCATCCATCAGGGCGTTCCACTTTCTGAGGGAACCCCTTAATATTTTCTTATGTCTTAATCCTCATGATTTGTATTATCCTACTGTTATTCTTACTCGGACCGCTGTCCGGTACCCATGTCTCTTATCATTTCCTTATCCATGGCACGCGTAGTGCTTTCCTTACCATTGATATCGCGGGTTATTTCGACTGCGTAGCATGTCGACCCATGTTGCCGGTAATTACCGTTCCCTTACTGATAGTATTCCTTAGGTAGTGCCTGTTTCTCGACTATGCTCCATTTAAAATCTCCCAGTTCTCCTTAACTGCTATGCCACAAGAGTTTCTTGTATTGTACTATTAACTAACTGCCAGATCGGGTTTCCCCGAGTAAGAGAAGGCTTTCTTCTCTCTGGCGTTTGTTCCACATATTTAGGGTTAGGGATGTGGAGGGCGGGCTAGGTACTATGGATATCCGGTAAACACCGGGGAGTCCTGGCTAACGCACCTCACACTCTATCTCTTAACCCTTAACCCATCAACTCAATCTCAACCTCAATATCCTCCTAAGTTCGGTAATTCTTGTCTTCAGAGCGTAATACGCTCTGATACCACTTTTTGTAACCCCCAACTCAATCCAAATGTGGTCTCGCAACTTAACAGTATATATATACACATGTCACAGCGGAATTCTTTACAATCCAGGACCTTGCCACGGCTGACTACAGAATATACCGAACATTAGTCTAACGACCTAACCATTTACATAACCTTCTTACAAACCCCTCACATCCTATACATCTTACTAACTCAGATTGCCATACGAGTGTACATGCACAACTCGTAGGCCATACTAACCCTTAACAGCTGTATCCTCTTTACTCTCGCGACGGCGCCGCTCCTGATGTTCACCTGTGTAGTAAAAAGAAGCCCCCGAGGGGGTCAGCACGAATGCTGGTACTATCCTCTCATGGCCCCAAGCTAACGTGGCTACGACGACTAATTGTCGATAGCATGGAGGTTGATTAGATGCACAATATAATAGTAAGTGCAGTAAACAACAACTCAGATATGAACAATCAAAGTTCACACACAATGAACGACTTAAATGCGTTCCCTTAATTAGAGAGTTAGCTGTTTAACTCCTTAAGTAGTGTTCCCTCTTAATCTTAGTTCATCCTATCTTACCGATCTGATTCTTATCTTATCTTAGAAACAACCATCCTTTAATAAGGAGTGGGTGTAGCTTATCTTAATCTTAGTATTACAAACCATCCTTTAAAAAGGAATGGTTGCAACTTATCTTAACCTTACCTTAATCTTAATCTTAATAATACAAATCATCCTTTAAACAGGAATGATTGTAACTTAACTTAATCTTAATCTTAATCTCAATCTTAATCTCTATATACAAACCTTTCCTGGAAGGGATTGGCCGTATCTAATTCGAACCTGGGATTTAGGTGATCCCACCGCACCATCTTATCTCAGTCTTAGAATACAAACCATTCTTTAAGTAGAAATGGTTGTAACTTATCTCAAACCTTATCTCAATCTTATCTCAGTTCTTATCTCAATTAAGTCAACCGTTCTTTTATTAGAATGGTTGTACCTTAATCCATTGTTTATCTGTCGGGTCACGTAGCCCTAACCAATGAGTTATCAGCTCCATTGGTTTACATAAACAATATTTATTAGAATTAGTTGGGCATTTAGGTAGATCCCACTACACCATCTCAGTATGCCTCCCTCCTAAAACAAGAAGTCCGAGGAGGTCGAGTCTATTTGTCGACTCTAGGCGACGAGTCCGAGGACAAGTCATCTTTGGAAGACGGTATTTGATAAGGATACCGACTTCCCCCAATACACATGTGCCGGTACCATTCCGGATTCCTCACTCAAGTTCAGTTAGTAATAGTCTCAAGACCATGTTTGTTGGTTAACCTCTTTCGGTTCATATCGTCCCTCATTAGGGGGCGTTCCTTATTCTCACTCAATTTCTTACTAAACATTGGTCAGTAAGTTCTCACGGTATGTTGTGTTAGTTTTCAAACATCACACAACAATAATAATATGTATATATATTCCGGTTGCATGCTTTATCTTGTTTAGTGAGCACACAAAAACAAATAGCACACAAGCCGAGGGACACCTCGTTAGCAAGCAGGTCACAAGAAGAAACAACTGTACCGTTCACCGTTGGCCGTTCTTGCTTACTCTCTTCCGGAGTCCATTCCAAGTCCTAAAACATTCATTCAGTTTTAGGTTGTTAATCACTTAACTCAATTCAACTTACTTATCATACTTAACTTACTTAACCTTAATGATCCAATAACACCTCTTAGTCTTACACTTAATCTTACAAACTTAATCTTAAACTTTCAAGTTTATACTTAACTTAGCTTAATCTCTCAAGTTCTTAGGGTCTCAATCATTACTACCCTACCAAAGGCATACCTTATTACCCATTGCCATTCTTGAATTCAAAATTTCTTTTTTTTTTTAAGTGTTAAGGGTCGACCGACCCACCGACCGACCCACCCCTGGGTCGGTCCATTACAGAAACTCTTCCGTCTCTTGAAACTCATCCGACCGACCCAAAGCTAAACCGACCGACCCAAAACCCTCTGGGTCGGTCCTCTGCCGAAACATTTTCCTTCATTAAATCTTGCCCGACCGACCCACACCGACCCATCCTTATGGGTCGGTCTATTGCCGAACATTTCTGCTGGGTTAGCAAGGTCCGACCGACCCAGAACTGGGTCGGACCCTGGGTCGGTCCACTACAGATTCTCTTAAATTGCTCTTCCAATTCCAAACTCTTCCACAAGTGTCCTAATAGGTCCAACACCATCTTGGCACCTTAAACCCACCTTATAACCTCCTTTAAATACCTTAAATCATCCACCAAAATCCACCTTAGTCATTATGCATTTTCCTTGTAATAATGCTACTCTTGTAATGCTTTCCTCTAGGTTTCTAGGTGGTGGTTCATACTTAATGTAACCACTATGCCAATGTTTTCCTCACCACTATAACATCATCTCCCAAGCATCTCTCACTATCTAAAACTCTTTCAAGCATTTACTAAAAGTTCCTTCACAAGCTTAAGCTTCCATACACCAACACCTTATTTCCTTCCTAATTGTTTACCAACATTTGCCTAAGTTCTAAATACTCAATTACATTCTCTTGATTCTTAAATCTTCCATGGTGATACCTAAGTCATTATAATACCTTAACTTCACCCTTTTTCACCAAGACAACCTATAGAACATTCCTAGTACTTCCTTAGTCAATTAAACTCCCTTAGAATATCTTAATCACCTTAATCATCCTTCTCCTTAACTTATGCTCAAGTCTTATATTCCTCATCTCATGATTTTGGTGTGCTCAAAACACTCACCATTCCTCCAATTCCTCCTAGACATCTCTAGGTCATTCTAAACCTCAAGAACTCCTTAGTTAACTATCTCCACTCAAATTCCTCATAATGATCCTAGTAAATCCTAGGTCATTTTAGTTCACCACCATCCCCAAACACTTATTTTCTACTCAAATTTCGCCATAGCTCCTAGTATCTTATCATGCCCAAATGCATTGTTTTTCCTCATTCACATCTCACACACATCAAGTTCTTCTCATCTTATTTCCTCACCCAAATCAACTTATTCACATCATACTCAATATATTGCAATAATCTTAAATTGCATAGCACTAAGGCTCTTAAATGACATGGCTCTTAGGCCCTTAAATGACTTAAACTTAAACACTGAATTTCCCACAATAAGCTTTCAACCTGCAAATACACTCCAATCTCATGGTTATAATGCTCTTAAACCACCTTAAACTTATATTACTAAGTCATTCTCATTAGCTCCTTAGTCACAAGTTCATAAGCTTGTTTAAGTTCTTTTTCTTAGGTTACAAACCCATTACCTAATGTAAGCCTAGCTACATTGGTACTCATCTAATCTCATTCCTTAAAACTTAAACCACCATTAGGTAAGCATTTTACCTTGTTTTCCTCAAGCTTATCTTAACTCCTCCTTAGACCTTCTTCTTGAATGAATATCGGCCACCACTCAAACTTCCTTGCCAATGTTCTAATCAATAACCAATGACTCATATGAGCACTAAACAATACACTAACCTTAAGGAGTAAACCCTAGGTTAAAAATGTGTTCTAAGGTATTAAACTGAATGTTTTACCTTGGATTCTCAAAGCAAGCTTGGATATGAATTAAGTAGGACCTCCTCTAGCCCTTGGAGAATAGAATCAAGCTAGAACAATGGATAAAAATGAATCCCCATGAGTAGTAATTTTCGGTAATGTGTAGAAATGGTGGAAACATGGTTTTTCTTACATTTTCCTTACCTTAAGAGAATGGAGAAGCTAATGAGCTCTTCAAACTTGATTTTCCCCCATCAATGGAGTTTTCTCATGGCACCAAAATGGAGCTTTGAAAGATTTGAAAAGATAGGAAGATAGGTCTTGGCCTAACTAGAGAAATCTACACTTAGTTTTTGATTTGGAGCAAATGAATACTTGGTGAGCATTTGAAGGTGGAGCACCCATGGAAGAAGCTCTCTCGGTTTGGAGCAAGGAAGGAGAAAGAAAAATCGTGGAAGGAAGGAAAATGAAGAGGAGAGGAAGAAAGGTGGCTAATATGTGATATTTGCTTTAAAAAGCAAATAGTAACTTTCTTACTTACTCTTCTTTTCCTTTCTTATTTGACTACTTATGGTGACTCATGTGGTGACTCCCCACTTAAAAACCGGCCACCCCATTAATATTAGGCTAACATGGTCTTTGTTGACCAATTAATTGACTTATATTGATTAAAACTTAAACTAGTCTCTAAATAGTTACTATTCACTAATCAAGGCACATAATCGGGAAATTTTTGATTTCCCATTGATTTAGACCTCCTAATGTGATACTAATTAGTACACATGTTGATTAAAGAGTAATGATGGACATTTAGCCACTCAAAACTCAATTCTAAGACAATTTCTCAAAAATGTGCTTTAAGACTTCTTAAAGCACATTTTGTGTTTTAACTTGTTTTCAAGCTTGGTTTTCTTTGCTAATTGATTTAAAATGACCATTAGAATATTACTAAGGTCTTACCATGATATTTGGGTACTCACCCAAGTCTCTCCAAGCTTAGAGCACGTTTTTGCCCTGATTGCCTTTAAGGCACTTTCTTATGTTTTCCTTGGTTTAAATTGTCCACCAATCTTTCTAAGGCATCTCTTAGCCTTAATACATCATGATTTGATGTTTACTTAGCATACTTAGGTTTGGGGTATTTCAGGAATGGGACAAGAGGCAAGAGAAAGAAAAGAAATGTGATTTAATGAATGAAAAGTAGAAAATGGAATAGTAAAATGGTGAATCACCAAATTAGCAAGATATTTAGCACTAAAGTAGAATGTGCTGTCTTCCATTCTCCAAGGCTCCCGACTTCCTAAGGGTTAGAGTGGTCATTAATTGACCATTGACCATACTTAGTCAATTTTGCTTAAAAATGCACTATTTGGGTTACTATTCACAAATGAATGCCATATTTTCGATTTTTTTTTTGAAATCTTGGATTTAGACCTTCTAATGTGGTACATTATAGTAAATTAGTATATCAAGGTCTAATCCAATGCCTAACACCACTCAAAACCCACTCAGAAAGTCAATTTTCTCAAAAACGTGCTTTAAGGAATTTTAAAGCACATTTTGTGTTAGAACGTGTTTTAGAGCTTGGTTTCCTTTGAGAATGGTTTTATAATGTTCATTACTTCATTATAATACCTAGGAATCCACTTTGGATCCTATTTGAGGTCATACAATCTCTATGGTGTCTTAAAGCACATTTTTGGCTTTACCGATCTTAAGGCATGTTTTACCTTGTTGAGATCTTTTAGATTGTTCCCCAATTGTATTTAGATGTTTATTAACCATCTTGGATCATTAATAGATCATTTAATTAAGTTTTTAACGTTAGGGGTATTTCACTACTGATTCCCATATGCATGCGTGGGAGTTTTCAAAAGAAACAGATTCTGATATGCATGTTTGTGACTTTGAATACTTTTGTTGAAATCAAGAACATCCCAGCTTGTGCTTCAGTTGCTGTTACAGAGGACAGTTGAGAGAATTCGTGGAAGTTAGGGAAAAGAGAGCACACTGCTGCGTGGGAGTCTGAGAAGGAAATAACTTTGAGGTGCATGTTTTGCTCAGGTTAGTTTTTTTTGTTCTCAGACAGAACCAAGAAGCATGGGGTGTCTATCGTTGTGATTTTCTTCCTGATTCAAAGGAGGTTACCGAAATCAGATGAGAGGAGGATGCTGTTCGAATGTTGACGGCGTGTTTGTTTCTTTTTTTTTCTAGACCTTAGTAGTCTCGCTACTAGTTTTAATTCGTTAGTATCTATTACTGAATTCGAGCACAGCTCAACCGGTTAAGGCATTCAGGAAGGGTACGAAAGGTACCGGGTTTGAATCCCGACTAGAGCATGTTTGCTCTAATTTTGTATAAGTGTATATACACGCCTACTATTATCGTTGTTACATACATATATGCGACTATTTTATCTTGTCACGTTATTGATTATACCTATATATGTACGACTATTTTATTTTGTCGTGTTTTAGTTATATGTACCTATGCGACTATATTATCATCTCACGTTATTAGTTATATATACAACATTGTAATATTGTAACGTTGTGTATATGTACATATATATACTTATATATATAAGTACGTGACCGTATTAATATGTAACGTTGTCATGTTTTCGGACATGTATATGCCCATACTAAATTTAATTGTTCGTTTGTTCACAAGTTGTTACATGCTCATAATAATGTAACACATTCCCCTTAATTTAAACCTTACGCCATAAGGTTTTATATGCTTAATTGTTTAGGCCTTAATGTAATTAATTATATGTTTAAATAATGTTTAATTATTTAGGGGTATTTCATTCGAGCCATGATAACTAAGAGAATTTAGGTTATAAAATGCTTCTAGAGAAATGTTGTGATAAGGATAGCATTGGAATAATTACATTATATTATAATGGAATTTTCTTTTATGAATTAATAGTTTCCAAATCACATTAAGAGAGGAAACTTGAGTTAGGCAAAACTTGTTGGGTACACTAAAAGGTTTAATTACAATCAAGCCAGAGTAACAACAGGTGATATTGTGCATCAGATAATGAACCAAAGGGAAAGATTCAAACTTCACTTATTGCCTTCAATAAAAAGAATTAGAAGTAACAAACAGTAAACCTTAAATGATGACTGATAAACCTAAAAGGTTTTGTCCAACAAAACTATAATGATTGCAATAAATGTTATGTTGACTATCAAGTCAATTAACCTGTAATGTATATTTGAAAAAAGAGTGACCAACTAAATTTTGGATGATGGTTAGACCATGTGTATACATATACAGACAATGAACTACATCCTTATAGAAGAAATCTCCATAGGAAATGTAAGAATATCTTGCCCCTTAAATAGAGTTTAAATTCCACTTCATTATTGCGAGACAGGTACGGGTCGTACCCTATTTTTAAGGGGGGTAGGACATCCTGTGGTCGTACAATTTCAACAAATTCAACAAATTCAACATTTTAGTCACTAAAATTTCCTTGCAAAATTTGAAAACGTGGAAAAAATGCATAACAACCGAGAAACAAATATATATATACTAATCACCAAATATATAACGATCATAGATAAAATCAACGGTGCAATAAAATTTACAACAAAGCTTGGTGATAGGATGTTGAATTCTTTGAATGTGGTGTTTCAAATAAGCATCAAATAATTAAGGAAAAAGAAATTAAATGTTTGGAAGTCTAGTATGGTCCATGTATATTGTTGTGATTGGTTTTTGAAACAACCTTGTTGGATAATATGTTCGGGTGGTAGTTCAAGTCATTTACCTCATACATCAATTGGATGCTAATTATGAGATATGTTGGTTTGGTTTGTGACTCTTGATTTCAATTCATGAAATATCATGGTTTGATTTGATTTTGCGTAATCTTGAGTGGAATTTGGAAATGGAAATGGATGGAAAAAAAAGATTGGTATGGAATTATATTTGGTATCGATTGGTATGGAATTACATTTGGAATTATTATTGGATGGATATCTTGGAATTCTTGCCAACACACCCGAGGCGGTGTGAGTAGCTATTAAATGGTTTTAAACTTCGGGACGAAGTTTCTTTTAAGGGGGGTAGACTGAAATACCCCATAAATTAATCTAAATTAATTTAGGGGATTTCCTTTATTGACCCCTAAATAATACTATTAAATATTAAATTATTATATAGTATTATGAATTTAATAATATGATTTATAAGTCAATAAATCTTGTAAAATTTTCAAGACACTCCAATTATATTATAAATATTTTAGAAATACTTGGAACATTGATTTGGATCATAAAAGTCAATATAAAATCATAGTAACCTTAAAGCTCCTTAAGCCTTGCTAGGGTTGACTTTTTGAGAATGGTCAAACCAGCCCTTGAAACCTATATCAATAAAAAGATTATGGAAAACCAAGAAGATTGATAAAAAGAACGTTAACAACGGATCATCCTAGCCAAAGTTATGATAATTTGAAGTTTAGAGCCAAAATTTTGGAGGTTGTTGACATGTTAATGGCTGGCTGACTCAGCCGCGTGCCTCGGGACACGTGCCATGCCCAGTCAGTTGAAAATACCACTCAAACGTTAAGTTTTCTCGTCAGTTTTGGCATGGCAAAGGTCAATCTTTAGACACTCATAACTCAGCCAATACTCCACCTGTTTGGATGCCGTCTTTTGCATTCGATTCTCCTATCATTCTTCTTTCTAACCATTATTCACACTTAACCTAACTCTTCCCAAATCCGTCGCAAATTCAATCGAAAGTTTCCTACCCGAGAAACTGCAACCCAGAAATCTGGAAATTCCAGTTGATGAGGTAAACTTTGCTCAATCGTATCTTCTTCGTTTGTGAATGAAAATTCACGTACTATACCTCGTTTTGAAGATCTTTAATTGCTCTACAACGCTTCCGAAGGAACCTCAAGCTAGTTCTCAATCGTTTGAAAGATTAAGGCGTCTATAGTCACCGCCTCGATCAGGTCGTGTTCTTGCCCAGATTTTTCCAGAAAATCGACTAGGTAAACCTAGATCTTGTGAGATCTATAACTCTCTCGTTCTGGAGCCAAATTCATTGTTCCATAGCTCGTTTTAAAGATCTTGGATTGCTCTTTAACTTAATTTAGACATCTAAGGCTGAATCACAACCAATTGGTACAGAAACGCGTCTAAAGTTCGTCACCTGATTCAGTTCTGCCCAGAATTTTCAGAAACATATGGTAAATCCGATTTTTGTCCCTATCATAACTTTCTAATCCTTGTATGAAAATTCATGAAACATACCTTGTTGGAAAGGTCTTTAACTCTTCTTCAACTTTCCTTAGCATCTAAAGTGGAATCGTCCTCATTTGGGAGCATTAAGCGTCCAAAGTAGGCAACTCGGTCATAACGCAATTGCAACCTAGAATTTCAGTGGTAAACTCGAATCTTGAAGAGTCTATAACTTTCTCCACAGTGCTCAGTTTTCAATGATTCGTTCACCCATGTGTAGAGCTACGATTCTTCTTTTAAACTTGATAAAGACCTTGGATTGAATCGCTTTAGGTTGTGAGAACCAGATCTGAGAAGTTGGCATCTTGGACTGCACATGAAATAATGAATCTTGGTAAGGTTGTACCTTGTTTGACTAATTTAATGATCTTCCCGAATGAATTTTGAAATGAGATTTTATACAAGTGTGAATTATAGAGTATATTTCGTTTTGGTATAAATTAATATAAATTTAGAGCTATAAAACGTTAGTTAGGTTTTTATAAGTTACGGCCTTGTATGAATCAACTTAGCTATTTAATAAAGTAATTTTTAGGAAATAAAAATTTTATAATGTGTCTAAAATATCATAGTTACTACATATTAAATTTGAGAATTTTTAGACAAGAGGGAATAGGTCTAAAAATTGTAATTCTGTTTTTCATAAGATATCTTAGAATCTATGGTTTTTAATGTAACAAAAAATTAAAGTATAGCTGATTAATGAACTTTATAGGTTGGGAATAACATAAGAAGACTACACAAACATTTAATACAGAATGTTAATAAATATTTTGAGTATAAACTTTCAAGTGAAGGAAAGAAATAAAAGAAATAAAATATTCTTAGGTTAAATTAAGGAATATTGTTAACCTACTTTTATGTTAACTCTATACTATAAAAGTAATATACTGAATTGTAACAAAGGGAAATACTTTATATTATAAACCACATATTGGATGAAGATATGTATATACATTAGTAGGAGTAATTAAATATAGTAAAGTTATGTAAAGAATGTCTTAAATAAATCTTAATATATAGATAACGAAAGAATAAACAAAAGGAATAAAATACCTTATGGAAAATAGGACATGAGGGAATTAATAAGTTAAACTAAATCTATACATGATACTATTAACAGAGTATTATAAGACTAGTATTAAATTATGGTAATGAAATTAAGCTTAAAGAGTTACCTTTGAATTTCTAAGATTTATATAAACCGTATTAAAATACATGTAGATTTATATAAACCGTATTAAAATACATGTATATTATTAGTCAACGACCATAATGTAAATCTATAATTAGGTTAAGTTGTAACACCCCTACTAATAACACCACACTTAATCATTAACCGCAGCGGAACTTATATCATAAACACTGACTAAATCAATGGGTGTTACACGCCGTTAGCCACCCACGTGGCTAACAAGGCTACTGCATACACAACGTACCGGTCTGATGGACAAGATTACCGAGCATTACACTTTACATTTACAACTCCATTATATTCTGAACACAATTACAATTACAAACCAAACTGTACCGAGTCTAATACATTCCTCTATCGATATCACGCTAAACTAAATAACCACCCATACATAAACAGTTACCCCGTCCTACTCTCGAACGGCTGCCAGCTCCATTGTACCTGAAAAGTATGGGGGCCCCCAAAGGGGGTCAGCACTTTTGCTGGTATGGTAATCCTGCAGCCCGCATGCTACCGGGCCACGCACAACTATTTGTCGTCTGAGCATGCGGTCAATTATATTTAAAACATGCATGAAACTATACACATATATCATGCTTATAAATCACACAACCGATGAACAGGATACAAACATAAATTGACACATCACATTGGTTAGATCAGATTATTGCATCATGCCCTTGAGGGTTTTACCCTAATGGAGCTATTCCTTGCTAGACGACACATACCCATTTAATCGGGTTATACTTAATTACCCCTTATATTTATACGGGGTTGATTTTGGAGATCAACGTACATAACATAACAACATACTTCACATAGATGTGTTGGCCTTAATATTGGCCCGATCACACCATACACAATTTCCCCTAGCTCCAATAGTGATGAGGTAGGTAAGTCTTGGTTAAGCTTGTGGGTGGTTGTAATCCAAAGAAAGAGAATAACCATAACATAACAGTATTCCCCCTAGCCCGAACAACAATCGAGTAGGAAAGCCATTGATCTTAGGCTTGTGGGTGATTGAATTCCAAGAAGGAAAAACAACCATAACATAACAGAGAGGGAGTTAAAGAAACTGTATACATCAACTCCCAAACAACACGCGCGACCGGAACGACCGGATTCCTCACCCCCCATAATATATACATATTAGTTAGAAGTTCCTCTATGGAACTTATCACATACATGCACCATTTGGTGTTACAAGTTTGGTTAATCACACAGCAGGGAGGTAACATCCCATTCGACAAACATGGACAACTACATTCGTTAAACAACGATACAATAAACAAAGGCAACACACAACACACATAACCACAATATACAACTAAAGCACGGATAGCCGTAGTTAGTACGTTCCCGTGGGTTGGGACGTTCAATCCGGATACCGAACTCTTATGTGATTCCTAGAGTCGGTTAGCTACGGTTTAACACATAAATAAGGTTAAACGGTATCGGAATTATTTACGCCACATTAATGAATTACCATAAACTCATTTCATGCTTTATCTTGCAAGGTGGAAAACACACAGAAAAACAAGTTGGCATACAAGCCGGTGTAACCCGGTAGGACACAGGTTGCAAGAAAACCATACCTTACACCATGGGTCACTCTACCGTGTTCCCGAGGATTTACTCCAACGCGTCACCTCATGCTCCCCGGGTTGTTTCCCAAACAACTGGTATTATTTCAAATGTTTTCATTAACATCAAAATCTTACGGCATGTAAATTTCTATTACTCCCGTACTTAACCCGTTATCCCGTTATTTCGGTTTAACTTTGTGTACTTAAACTCATAACTTTCTCACATCCATCCTAACACTTGTTTACACTTTCTTAGGCATTTAAAACTCACCAAACAAGGCCTAATCAACATCTAAAACCATTACCATTCACTTCCCCATCATAACAACACTTTAAAACACATTTTGGTAAGTTTTTAGCATGGTCCGGGTTTGTGTCCGGGGTTACAAACCCGGACCAATCCCGAAAATGAGTTTCTGCCTATTTTTATGTGTGGTCCGGGTTTGTGTCCGGGTTTATTAACCCGGACCACCCCCTGGGATGGCCTTCTGCCTTGTTTTTGCTATGGTCCGGGTTTGCGTACCGATTTGTAAACCCGGACCACCCCTGGAACTGTCAAAATTTACAATTTTTCACTAGTTTTCAACCCCTAATTCACCCCTAATCATTTACTAATCTTTCCACATGTTTCCTACATGTTAAAACACCCTAAAACACTCACTAAACCTCTTCAAATCATTGGTTTACTCCTTACTCAATTTCTTGCTCAAATTCTTAAATTTTTCATTCTCTCTGTTACATTGTGCACCCTTGTGCTACAAATTTATACCTCTTGGCAATTTGCATTGTTTTCCCACTCCATTTGACCATTCCAAACCCTCCTAGACAATGCACTTCTCATACCAAGGTTCATGCCTCAATCTTAAAACCTTAAATCCTCATTGTTTCCAAAACTCCTATGGCACTTAAACAACTTCTTTTGCTACAGATTTTTGCACAGATACTCTATACTTAAACAAGCATTCCCAAGGTGGTTTACTAACTCAATTCAATCTCCATTCATACCTAGCTAACCCTAGGTTATACTTCACTCAAAACATCACTAAAATCTCTTAGATTCCTATCGGAATTTCGCCATAGTCCGGCTACTTTTCTAACATTGCCCAAAACTCATACCACCATTTAAACAACCTAAAACTAGCCAAACCCTCAAGGCTCTACCAGCACACACAACAATCCCATCCAAATCATCAAATAACATTATAGCTCCCAAAATCTCAATAAACCACCACATAACAACAACTAAAAATCTCTTGGCTTCAAAGCCCTCAATTCAAACAACAATTCACAAGTTCTCTCAAAATCAAATAAACACATTACCTTTCATATTTTGGGTTCATTCTTCAATTTATCCCATCCCAAATTCTTAAACAATCAAAATAGTTATTAAGGTAGTTTTCTTACCTTAAACTCACAAGTTCCCTTTTTCTCTTCTCCTCTTCTCTTCCTCATGTCATTTTCGGCCAAGGAAGCAATACACCCTTGCCAACCTCTAGCCAATATTCAAATGGGGCAATGAGTACTAATTATCACGCCTAGATTCATGAACTAATCTAGTATACAAGAGGAAAGTGCTTAGAGCACAAAATTTAGGGCATTACCTTGTAACCCTAGAATTGAGGTTTGGCCAATCAACAAAACAAGGCTCCATCTCCTCTTTTGAAGATAATACCAAGCTAGAACGGAAGCAACAATGGAGATTCAAAACTGGGCAAAATCGGTCAAGCTATGAAGTGGAGAAAAATGAGTATTTTTGGATTTTTCTTACCTTGTAACAAAGAGGATGCAGCCTAGCTCAAGAAAACGTGATTCCCTCTTCAAATGGATTATACCCATGGTGGTAAACTTTGATTTTTTGGAATTTTGAAAAGAGCACTAGCTAGCCCTTGCTCTATCTAAGAAAACGGTGTAATTATTTTTGTGTTTGGAGTTTTGTAGAGGCTTGCACCATGAAGAGAAGATGAGAGCTGGAAGAGGGAGCTCAAAATCGCCATTAACAGAACAAGAAGAAGAAGACAGGTCTGGAGGGGAAAGGGAAAATCGTGAGAGATAAGAGAATGGGAGAGAGAGAGTTCAAAAATCACCTTTTGTACTTTTATTACCTTTTTGCTTTATTATTTTTTTTGTAAAGTAAGGCATAAGAGATGAGAGAGGGAGGGGGAAACCGTGTGAAACTTAAGGAGAAGGGGGAGTCAGATTTTTAATTACAAAAGTAAAGTATTTTACTCTTATTACAATTTATACCCCACAAGTTACTGTTTTTACACTATTCACTAATCCGGGCCCGTTTTCCGGATTTTTTCTTGTTTCTTTAATTTTAATGATTCTTAGGCTCCCATTAATGTTTAATTATAGTTATATAATCAACCATAATTTTTACGGGGTCGTTTAACTGTTTAAAGACACATTTTCGGGTTTTCTCGAAAAACGTGCTTTAGGACTCCGTTAGCGTTTTAACGCATTATTTGGATCCGTTTTCTTCCGCAATTTTTCCCACATGTTCTTAGTGTGTAAATAGGGTATAAAAATATACTTATAACCACAGTGAAGGTTATATACCTCCTAAAATAATTAAATACGTGTTTTCACGTTTTGTGACTTTTACGCATTTTCTTTTTCTTTTGGGTTTTTATTTCTTCACCACTGATCTTAAGGACTTAATTAGCCTTAGAAAATCATAATCACATAATTAATTAACATGTTAAGGTTTGGGGTATTTCAATCTACCCCTCTTAAAAGAACTTTGTCCTCAAAGTTCACAATTTCCCATGTATCCCTTAATTAGAATGCCGGGTTTACTTGCAAGATACAACTTCCATACTAAAATGCACTTTTACATAACAACCTCGGACTTAACGGTCCGGGTAACATGTCCACATTTAAATTAATAAGTCTAGATAATATTTATTACACATATCACACAACATGTCTTAGCATGTATAACAAACAGAAATTCCTTTTCCATCTCTTCATGGGCTCGGTCCTAAGACTACAGGACGTTACAGTCCTCGAGTCCCATGTCGAGTACATATACACTGTGATCCCGCAGAACCCGGTCGCGATGGACACCTTCTGGTCCCCGTTCCTTTGGGAGTTCAAAACAATCACATACATTTTTAAAATATACTTCTCATGTCACCGGTCCGAAGTCAAAGGCTCATACGTCCTCAGCTCGTGAGCAAGTAATACGAAAATATTCTTTATGGGGTTAAGTGGAATGAAATCCTTTATTGGAAAGTACTAATTGAAAATCCTTTTTACAAGGTCAAGTGAAGAAATCCTTCCTTTGAAAATACCATTTAAGAATCTTGGAAATATTAATTGAAGTCTTGAAATTACCAATTGAAAATTTGAAGACACCAATTTAAAATTCTTTTTGAAAACGCAATACAACTCCAAGTCCAATTTATGCTAACTGCATCTTGTTCTTAACATGATTATTTGTGACCACTTATAGGAAGTTTCAAGAGTCATCCAACCCTGATGTGATCAGCATCAGTGTTGAACTATCTTTCCACCCCAATTTGTGTTCGGCTTCCCTTGATCTCATGATAATCAAGTTTCACCTCCCACTCCATTTCAAACAACAACTAATTCAAGCATGTACCATTTTCTATCTTTTAATCCATCTAGTCATAATCATTACATCTCCAAGGGATAGAACTCCGTCAATCAATCATCATCCAGATTCAACTTAAATCAAGTTACCTAGGGAATTTAATTCTCACTAGGTTCTATGTTGGTGTCATACCTCTTCATAAATCACAATACTATATATATATATATACTTTTATCAAAATACAATACACAGTTTTACATGTAGTATTATATGAACATACATAGTCAGGGTTTTAGTTCCCCGGGAGTTTCTTACTCCCTTACACTTGTACTCTCACACATAACAGTTAACAAGGTATATACATTCATCACAATGGTATTCGCATCTTCTGTGCGCAATTACCACAATTACACCATGAATGAATGTGCATGTTCATATTACATACGCACCAATCATCAAAACAAACTATTTTGTGCTATGCACAACATAGTTCACGTACACTTGTACGTCAAAACACACTAAGCAGTTTTAGGCTCTACCCCCCTTAAAAGGGATTACGCCCACGTAATCAATCACTGAACATTGGTTTAAAATGTTCTGCCGTCGTGAAGTGTTTTAACTTCCACGCGGTCTGTTATACAATGCGTTCCGGTTAGAGGATCTTAACCATATTGGCGGTTTAGTCCCTAACCCAAGAATTCTCATTGGAGTTTATTTAACTCATCACCGGTTTCGATTCTGGCTTGTGAGGCTTTTTGTCGTTAATAACCAGCCATTATTCATATTCACAATGTATCTGAAACATGGGTTCACTGGCTTCTGCTGCGCAACTATGACAACTTAGATCTTAGTTTGCCTCATTCGTTATTCATAATGTATTGTACATTTCCCATTTATCACCTTCATCTTGTGAAGAATGGTTTCTCAACCGACGCGTGGTATCTCTTACCGTGAGCGAATTCGGTGAGTTACAAACTTTCTATCTAATTCTGTGATAGTTCACTATGTATACCACTATGTATTTCTCAATGTTTGACTTAATTTCTTCTGACTTACTGTCGGTGGAGATTGAGCTACTACCTAATGTGTAGTGCTCTCTCGGTTATTTCCCACACTTGAGGTATATTCCATACCAATATTTGGTATTTCGTGTTACTCTAGTCACTTATTGCTATTCATGCCACCATAATTGGTTCTGTACCAGCACTCTTTCATTGGTACGACCTTGCATTTCCTATGCCTCTGTCTTATATCGTTATAAGTCTTTTGTTGTTCTACCACAATTAACATCTTCCCAACTTCCTAGCTATCTCACTCGATCATTACCGCACAAGCGCAATACCAAAACACTCAGTCATACAGAGTGCAGAGGCGTAAACTCTTGGCAGTAAATCTCTTATGCGATTGCAACAGGAATTCACACTGTGTTTCACTGAGATTCTTATCACATAGCACTGGCTACTGGCTTACTGCCTAGTTCATCTGCTATCACTTACCGTTGTATTTCCACTGGGTTTAACTCATGACTGTGCTCAGTTGCCATATTATCGTTTAACAATACTTATACAACGGTCGCTTATTGCGCACCATGTTCTTACTTCTTGCACATCCACTGTCATATAGTTTCCGCACATGTACTTCTAAATATACTATTTCCTCGAGTCTTTATGCTCCTTAGCGTTGTTTACTCTACATTTAACATCATACACCTATGGTGGTTGCTATTAGACGCGGTTTCACAATGTCGAGAGGTATCCTCACTCTTAAAGCAGTGGTTCGTTCTCCGCTCTATTGACTTGTACGACATAAACTTTTACAATCAATTTAAATTTGCATAACGCATTTGGTATGTTTTATAAGCCTCATTGCTTCGAGCTCTGCTCATTATAGGCTGCTCACACAAATATTTACTTCTCCGTTCACCGTCACATGGTTTGGAGGTTGTATTGGGCTCCCTGACAAGGTCGTTGCATCATGCTTCCTTATATGGGATGCCCCTTAAGAATGTATGTTTACCTCCTGACGACTTATGTTTAAACCGGGTATTAGCTTCAACTCTTGTGTTTCTATCACGACATTTCGTTCAACAACTGTTGACCCAAGCACCCTTCAGGACAGCTCCTGGGTGTTACTAGGTTATGCCATCACATCTGGCTTGTACTTGTGTGTACGTTTAGTTAACTACATTGCCTCGCATTCTTAGCCGGGTTTACTCTCATCCTCTATGAACATCGTTATTCCCTGGTAGTCTAAGTAATCATTCCGGGAGTTTCATCCCCTTCATTGCACGTTAATGTGCCCACATTAGGCATCTGTCGTACTATGTATAGGCTGGGTATTCGTCGTTCCAGCTATCATGTTTATCCCTGAGGATTCTTAAGACATATGCGATGACTTTACATAATAGTCAGTGCACTGCGCACTTCCTGACTCTTAAACATTTCCTTGAACAAATTCACTAATTCATTAAGTCTTCTTATCTTAACTGGGTTCTTTTACTCTGACCATTCGTGGTAATCAGTTGCTCTGGTTTGACCTTTACTGCTGACCGTAGTATGGAGTCGACTACTTCCCGTGTTCCCGACTCCACTCGTATACATACATGGGGTACCATACTGATACATTGCTACTTACCCGACTAACCCATAAGAAGGTCTGTCAGGCCCACAAGCTCCTATCGGAGTGCAGTCGTCCCACATTTCAGTTAGTACACTCGTAGTGTCCGTCACACGCCTAGGTGAAGTATTCTGTTGTCAACTCCCTTACATCGTCCTATGATAATATCCATTCCGTGCTTCCCGAACTTAATCAAGGGGATTCTATCCACTGTTGTATTTAGTATGAACTCAATCCATTCCCTCGGGTTATCCGATTCCCGTCTGTGTATAACTGCATATAACTTACCTACTGCGTGGCGCTGAGGCCGGGTAGGTCTCCTGGTTTCGTCTTAAAGAGAATCTCAAGTTAGTGAGAAAATTTGGGCTTAAAAGAAGGTTTGAGATGAATATGAGTTGGAAGAGAATTTGGGTGTGAAAACGGTTTGAAATATATCTGGGTTTAGAAGAAAAACTGGGTTTAATAGAAAATTCTCCCTGGTATTTAAAATTTCTTCATGCTTCGACCAAGTCTAGCCTCCCGCTGACTGGTATATTTTCATATACATTGGTTAGGCCACTGAGCCCTTCCAGGTTTCACGATTCAAATTCTTGGATTCTTGATTCTATACTCACTTCCCTCAACAATACGGTACCTTACCAGGTACTTTGTAGTCATTAAAACTTTCCCGAATAGCCCCGTTATAGCAGCACTTGCGATAGCAAGTGCGCCGTGCTGGCTGGCTATCGGTTCAACATATGCTGGTGGCGATACTACTTGTATCACTACCGTATTCGGTAGCCTTGTTGGCTCTTCCTTTGACCTTACAGTTTTGATAGTAGAACATTCGAGCGACTTTCAATGGTCTTGACATGGTAGTCGTTAACTAGGGTGACTCTCCGTTCACTTAACTCTGTGTTCTTCCTTAATGTTCGTCCCCACGCATTTGCCGTGGTTACCGAGACTTGATTCTTGTTTAGATACTACCTCGTAGTCCTATTGAAGTATGTCTCACTAATACTCCCATAGTGGTCTAAACTATGATAATCGGATATTGCAGCCTCTTTGGCGTTGTAGGTTTGGAATCATCCAACCTTGACTAGTTCTTTAGTCGGTTACTATACCATTGTCGGTATTATTTAACAATTGTGGTCCCATAGACATGTGTCTCGGGTTTGTTGCCTCTCCATTGTCCGCTTCTGTGCACAATTAGTGCTCTCTTCCTTATTGGCTAGGTTTCCTCGACTGCTAGGCATGTCGTCCCAGGTCGCCGGAAATTTCAGTCTCTTGTAGATAGGATTCTTAATATTCCACTATTAAGTGCGGGTAAAGGTGTTCAAACAGGTTCCGTCTCTGGGATTCTCAGTTCTTGGAATCTACCGTATGACAGGTTCTTCGTACTTACAGAGATGTTTAACAAGAGCCAGATCGGGTATTCCCGAATAAGAGAGGAGTTTCATCTCTCTGGCGTTCTTCCCCGAGTTATAAAGCAGGGACTGTGGAGGGTGGGAAGGAGATTGTAGATTTCCAATACACACTGGTAACTCCTAACTAGCGTATCTCTCACGCTATCACTCAACCCTTAACCCAAAGTCTTAAATTCCTAACTCGGTACTTCCTAAGCTCGGTATTTCCAGTCATCAGAGCGATACTTCGCTCTGATACCACTTTTTGTAACACCCCTACTAATAACACCACACTTAATCATTAACCGCAACGGAACTTATATCATAAACACTGACTAAATCAATGGGTGTTACACGCCGTTAGCCACCCACGTGGCTAACAAGGCTACTGCATACACAACGTACCGGTCTGATGGACAAGATTACCGAGCATTACACTTTACATTTACAACTCCATTATATTCTGAACACAATTACAATTACAAACCAAACTGTACCGAGTCTAATACATTCCTCTATCGATATCACGCTAAACTAAATAACCACCCATACATAAACAGTTACCCCGTCCTACTCTCGAACGGCTGCCAGCTCCATTGTACCTGAAAAGTATGGGGGCCCCCAAAGGGGGTCAGCACCTTTGCTGGTATGGTAATCCTGCAGCCCGCATGCTACCGGGCCACGCACAACTATTTGTCGTCTGAGCATGCGGTCAATTATATTTAAAACATGCATGAAACTATACACATATATCATGCTTATAAATCACACAACCGATGAACAGGATACAAACATAAAGTGACACATCACATTGGTTAGATCACATTATTGCATCATTTGGCCCTTGAGGGTTTTACCCTAATGGAGCTATTCCTTGATAGACGACACATACCCATTTAATCGGGTTATACTTAATTACCCCTTATATTTATACGGGGTTGATTTCGGAGATCAACGTACATAACATAACAACATACTTCACATAGATGTGTCGGCCTTAATATTGGCCCGATCACACCATACACAATTTCCCCTAGCTCCAATAGTGATGAGGTAGGTAAGCCTTGGTTAAGCTTGTGGGTGGTTGTAATCCAAAGAAAGAGAATAACCATAACATAACAGTATTCCCCCTAGCCCGAACAACAATCGAGTAGGAAAGCCATTGATCTTAGGCTTGTGGGTGATTGAATTCCAAGAAGGAAAAACAACCATAACATAACAGAGAGGGAGTTAAAGAAACTGTATACATCAACTCCCAAACAACACGCGCGACCGGAACGACCGGATTCCTCACCCCCCATAATATATACATATTAGTTAGAAGTTCCTCTATGGAACTTATCACATACATGCACCATTTGGTTACAAGTTTGGTTAATCACACAGCAGGGAGGTAACATCCCATTCGACAAACATGGACAACTACATTCGTTAAAACGATACAATAAACAAAGGCAACACACACACACATAACCACAATATACAACTAAAGCACGGATAGCCGTAGTTAGTACGTTCCCGTGGGTTGGGACGTTCAATCCGGATACCGAACTCTTATGTGATTCCTAGAGTCGGTTAGCTACGGTTTAAAACATAAATAAGGGAACGGTATCGGAATTATTTACGCCACATTAATGAATTACCATAAACTCATTTCATGCTTTATCTTGAAAGGTGGCAAACACACAGAAAAACAAGTTGGCATAAGCCGGTGTAACCCGGTAGGACAGAGGTTGCAAGAAAACCATACCTTACACCATGGGTCACTCTACCGTGTTCCCGAGGATTTACTCCAACGCGTCACCTCACGCTCCCCGGGTTGTTTCCCAAACAACTGGTATTATTTCAAATGTTTTCATTAACATCAAATCTTACGGCATGTAAATTTCTATTACTCCCGTACTTAACCCGATCCCGTTATTTCGGTTTAACTTTGTGTACTTAAAACTCACAACTTTCTCACATCCATCCTCACTGTGACACTAAGGCCTTTAAAAACTCACCAAACAAGGCCTAATCAACATCTAAAACCATTACCATTCACTTCCCCATCATAACAACACTTTAAAACACATTTTGGTAAGTTTTTAGCATGGTCCGGGTTTGTGTCCAGGGTTACAAACCCGGACCAATCCCGAAAATGAGTTTCTGCCTATTTTTATGTGTGGTCCGGGTTTGTGTCCGGGTTTACAAACCCGGACCACCCCCTGGGATGGCCTTCTGCCTTGTTTTTGCTATGGTCCGTGTTTGCGTACCAATTTGTAAACCCGGACCACCCCTGGAACTGTCAAAATTTATAGTTTTTCACTAGTTTTCAACCCCTAATTCACCCCTAATCATTTCCTAATCTTTCCACATGTTTCCTACATGTTAAAACACCCTAAAACACTCACTAAACCTCTTCAAATCATTGGTTTACTCCTTACTCAATTTCTTGCTCAAATTCTTAAATTTTTCATTCTCTCTGTTACATTGTGCACCCTTGTGCTACAGATTTATACCTCTTGGCAATTTGCATTGTTTTCCCACTCCATTTGACCATTCCAAACCCTCCTAGACAATGCACTTCTCATACCAAGGTTCATGCCTCAATCTTAAAACCTTAAATCCTCATTGTTTCCAAAACTCCTATGGCACTTAAACAACTTCTTTTGCTACAGATTTTTGCACAGATACTCTATACTTAAACAAGCATTCCCAAGGTGGTTTACTAACTCAATTCAATCTCCATTCATACCTAGCTAACCCTAGGTTATACTTCACTCAAAACATCACTAAAATCTCTTAGATTCCTATCAGAATTTCGCCATAGTCCGGCTACTTTTCTAACATTGCCCAAAACTCATACCACCATTTAAACAACCTAAAACTAGCCAAACCCTCAAGGCTCTACCAGCACACACAACAATCCCATCCAAATCATCAAATAACATTATAGCTCCCAAAATCTCAATAAACCACCACATAACAACAACTAAAAATCTCTTGGCTTCAAAGCCCTCAATTCAAACAACAATTCACAAGTTCTCTCAAAATCAAATAAACACATTACCTTTTATATTTTGGGTTCATTCTTCAATTTATCCCATCCCAAATTCTTAAACAATCAAAATAGTTATTAAGGTAGTTTTCTTACCTTAAACTCACAAGTTCCCTTTTTCTCTTCTCCTCTTTTCTTCCTCATGTCATTTTCGACCAAGGAAGCAATACACCCTTGCCAACCTCTAGCCAATATTCAAATGGGGCAATGAGTACTAATTATCATGCCTAGATTCATGAACTAATCTAGTATACAAGAGGAAAGTGCTTAGAGCACAAAATTTAGGGCATTACCTTGTAACCCTAGAATTGAGGTTTGGCCAATCAACAAAACAAGGCTCCATCTCCTCTTTTGAAGATAAGACCAATCTAGAACGGAAGCAACAATGGAGATTCAAAACTGGGCAAAATCGGTCAAGTTATGAAGTGGAGAAAAAAGAGTATTTTTGGATTTTTCTTACCTTGTAACAAAGAGGATGCAGCCTAGCTCAAGAAAACGTGATTCCCTCTTCAAATGGATTATACCCATGGTGGTAAACTTTGAGTTTTTGGAATTTTGAAAAGAGCACTAGCTAGCCCTTGCTCTAACTAAGAAAACGGTGTAATTATTTTTATGTTTGGAGTTTTGTAGAGGCTTGGACCATGATGAGAAGATGAGAGCTGGAAGAGGGAGATCAAAATCGCCATTAACAGAACAAAAAGAAGAAGAGAGGTCTGGAGGGGAAAGGAAAAATCGTGAGAGATAAGAGAATGGGAGAGAGAGAGTTCAAAAAGCACATTTTGTACTTTTATTACCTTTTTGCTTTATTATTTTTTTTGTAAAGTAAGGCATAAGAGATGAGAGAGGTAGGGGGAAACCGTGTGACACTTAAGGAGAAGGGGGAGTCAGATTTTTAATTACAAAAGTAATGAGTATTTTACTCTTATTATAATTTATACCCCACAAGTTACTGTTTTTACACTATTCACTAATCCGGGCCCGTTTTCCGGATTTTTTCTTGTTTCTTTAATTTTAATGATTCTTAGGCTCCCATTAATGTTTAATTATAGTTATATAATCAACCATAATTTTTACGGGGTCATTTAACTGTTTAAAGTCACGTTTTTGGGTTTTCTCGAAAAACACGCTTTAGGACTCCGTTAGCGTTTTAACGCATTATTTGGATCCGTTTTCTTCCGGAATTTTTCCCACATGTTCTTAGTGTGTAACTAGGGTATAAAAATATACTTATAACCACAGTGAAGGTTATATACCTCCTAAAATAATTAAATACGCGTTTTCACGTTTTGTGACTTTTACGCATTTTCTTTTTCTTTTTGGTTTTTATTTCTTCACCACTGATCTTAAGGACTTAATTAGCCTTAGAAAATCATAATCTCATAATTAATTAACATGTTAAGGTTTGGGGTATTTCATAAGTAATTAATAGGTTAAGACTGAGGAAAATTTGTAATTACATTACATAAGATGTTAAACAAATAAATCTTATTATATAATTAATAATAAAATAAATAAACACTTTTACATCTAATTGTGAAGTGGATTAATAAGCCTAGATTTAATCATTTCATAACATTATAGTATTGAATAATAACTTAATGTTTCAAGATAAGATCATTAAAAGGATTAGGATATAAAACTATATTATACTATGATTAGGAGTTAATCTAAATAATAATCCTTGAGTTTCTTAAAATTAGAGAAGCTATATTAAATACGCTTATTACCAATATTCAGAATGTGAGTTTGAAATTAAGTAATGTATCTAGTAGTTAAAACTTAAAAAAAGGTATGTAAATAGAAACTAGATATTTAAAACCTTGAACCTTTAATCAGGTGGAACTAAGTACATAAGGTATTATATTGATATACTTTACGACACTAGAAATATTAATATGTTATTTTAATATAAAATACGAGAATTTTTCAGAATAGATTATCTTATTAAATAATTGACAATTTCACTTATGAATGAGGATTTAATTCTTTGATAAATTTTACCTTATGTTAAGATATAATGTTCATCCTAAAACATAATAAAGGAGATTAATTTATTAAGTTATTCCTTTGAAACCTTAGGTTTTGTAAACAATCTGAAAAATGTATTTAAGGCATAAGTTTATTAAGATTTAGTATAAAAGGATTATACATAGTCTATAGCGGGAACGTGTGTAAAAATAAAACAGTTATGGAATTAAATGTAAGTAAGGATACGTAAAAGGTTATCTTAAAACACTTTATTATATAGTTAATGATAAATCAAATAATATACTTTCTGAATACTAAATGTAAGAGTTCGATAAGTCTAAGTTAATTATAATATAGTTATTTTAAGATTGAATGTAATTTAACATCTTATGATAAGATTATTAGACGGTTGTAATAAAATGTCATTCTAAACTAAGGATATGATAATTGAGTTTAGTAGCTCAATTAAGTTATAATAAAATGCATCTATAACACTATGATTCCAATATACAGGATGTAGATCTTACTTAAGTTAAGGGGAAAACTTAATCATAATGGATTATCTAGTAGATATTGATAAAATAAATAATCGTTACATCGTGAAGTAATAGTATAGTATTCTAAGATAAACCCATTGTAGGTCATAGTGCGTTGTTTATCTTGAAGTAAGAATAAATGTATTGAACTTAAGGATTATTATTGAGATTCTAAGATTAAATGAATAATATAAAATGCACTTATGATATAAGGGTCTCAAAACTCTTGAATGTGAGGATTATGGTTGAGTACTAGTAAAGTGGATAGGAGTGGAACAATTAACAAGTGTTAATAAAATACATTCCTTGGTCTTACAACCTTGAGCTATACAACATTCTAAGATAAATCAAAGGTTATACATAACATTTAAGTGAGGGCTTAAAAGACAATTGAGACTTAAAAATAAGAGTAAGGAATTTATTTAAGTTTAACTTAGGCTACAAGTTATTGATGATATACTACCTTTAATATTCCTCAGAGTGTGTTGAATGTTTGCACGAGTCTACTAGGACTGCTACAGCGCTAATCAGGTACGATTTCTTGTACTTAGATACTTTTGCTAATGGACTTTATGGAATGTTTTGGAAAACACCAACAGATCTTGAATGGATTTCAAAAGGAAACCGCTTGTGTAACTAACTCAGCTTGATGTGACTAACTGAGCCTTGAATGTACAACTTACATGATCATTGGTTCCTCTTATCTGGTTGTCTCATTACATATTAACTGCTGAGGGTTTACGCCTCTGCACTCTGTAGGACTGAGTGTTTTGGTATTGCACTTGTGCAGTTAATAATCTAGTGGGAATGTGGGAAAATGTCAATCTTGGGATTGAGTATGGATTCTTTCTATTAAGTGGTGCACACTTTTCACCGATGACCGAGAATGGGTCAGTGGCAGCGGAGGTCTGCTATACCTCGTCCATGTGGACAACTGATAGCGGAGGTCTGTTTACCTCGTCCTTGTGACAACTGATAGCAGAGGTCTGTTTACCTCGTCCTTGTGACAACTGACTGGCGGAGGGGGCCATCTCTCCCAATTGGTTTTATTCCAATCTTGAGTATGTTTGTCTATGGGAATCAACTTTCTGAAATGGTGGACACATATACTATCTACCACGGGTTATGGATATCCATATCATTCCTAGTCCTTTGTGACTACCTGAGTCTTTCTCTTCTTAACCAGAATTGGTTCTAATATCAACAATGGATGCTTACTAACTATATGGTGTGACTTCCTAAGTGATCGTTTTGGTTTAAAAGTTGTCAATCTCTATCATTGTTCTCCTTTCTCTATGGTTGATTATTTTGAAGTGCCTGGGTGGGCTGCTTGGTTTCATCTTGCAGGTATGAAATTGTTTGTACAGGTGGCCACGAAGAGTGTGAGTGATTGGGATGGGAATTAGGAATTTTGGAGAGCTATACGATTTTACTCTCAGCTATATTGATGTTGTATTTTCTTGAGTTCAGACCGTAGCTTAGATAATTTTAACTGTTGTAATCAAGGGGGTTTATACCGGGTGTTTGGTGCCCGATGATCTGTAAACGCTAGTAGAGATTTTTATATTCCGCTGTGTTTATGGTAAGTAGGGGCGTTACAAAGAAATTGCTGACGTTTGATGTGGAGATCTCTTGAGTGGTGATCAAGGCTTATGACGGACCATGGAATTTATATGGAGGTGAAGGCTTATGAGGTGCCCGTGGTATATGATGTGGAGGTAAGGGCTTATGTGGGCCTGTGGTGTTTGATGTGGAGGTAAGGGCTTATGTGGGCCTGTGTGGTATGATGTGGAGGTAAGGGCTTATGTGGGCCTGTGGTGTTTGATGTGGAGGTAAAGGCTTATGTGGGCCTGTGGTGTTTGATGTGGAGGTAAGGGCTTACGTGTGCTTGTGGTGGGATGGTGGTGCTCAAGCTTTGGGTTTCAATTGGTGTTGTTATGGCAATTGTTGGAACCAACAATTTCCCCTAATATTTTCTTTTAGGACAATCTGAGCTGGAGTTCATGGCAATCGATCGGAATGATTGATTGCCCCCAGTATTTTCTTTGATTAAACGTGCGAGCGAGTTTCGTCCTCACAGGGTCAAGGCTTATGTTTTGATTTGGTGCTTCCTAACCTACACTCGGCGTGTTTGGTGTTTGCACTCATTTCTCGCTCATGGTCAAAACTTTTAGACCATTGAATTTTATATTTGATGAATTTACGCATTCGATCTGTTACTTTCATGTGATTGGATACACAACTACCAAGTCAGACGTCTTTGAGGCTTATAACGTGGCCATGAGGTGTGATGAAAGACAATAGGGCCATGGAGGGATGTTTGAGGTATGTGGAGCTTAAAGAAGTGACCAAAGCTACACCTTGCGTCTTCTCTAGGATTCATCTTCCTTGTCTTGAAGTCGTCTAGTGAAAGTACATAATTTAGTTCCTCCCAACTCACAAACGCATAGAACACATAATGAAAGTACATAATTTAGTTCCTCCCAACTCACAAACGCATAGAACACATATCTTTATTCCCTTCTTTGATATTACCACTTTTGGGAGGTTTCTAGATGAAAATGCATAGATATTCCTCTCCTTTGTGTTACAATGCTAGGGAGCTTTTTCTAGTGTTTCTCCCTCCTCTAATCTTGTGTCCTCCTACAAGTGAGCCCCCCATCTCTATTTATAGACTTTCTAGGGTGAAGTCTACCTCTTAACCCTTGTACATGTGGTACTATTTTATTGGAGCAACCCTTCTGGTTTTGGTACATCTCTCCTTGTAAAGCCTTCTGGTCCCAAAGTGTGTGATGCGGGATCCGGTCATGGGGCACGGGGCCGGAATAAGGGGCCCGATTATGGAGTACGGGGCCGGAATAAGGGGCCCGATCATGGAGTACGGGGCCGGAATATGGGACCCGGATATGGGGCCTAGGACCCGGATTGATGTTTGGTGCCCAAACTGGAGCCTGAACAAGGTCCTGGAGGAGGTCCGGAGTCTGGATCGGGGGCTCTGATCTGGACCGCTTTGACCCTCTTGTCTTCGTCATATTCTTGCCCTTCTCATCAGTCCCACAAGTTCTACTTTTGGTACTTAAAAAAGTGGAACTTACAAAAAAAAGAAAGATAGAAATTTACATTCTTTTTCCTTTCTCCTATCTCCTAGTCCCACAAGTTCTTTTTCTTTAGTTCTTACAAAGAAACATGAACTTGCAAAAAGTCAGTACAATTAGTACAATCGAAAGTCCCACAAGTGTCTTTCTTCTGGATCTGACAAGTTGGAAATTCTGGGATATATATCTTTGGGATAATATATCTTGATGGATGAATCCCATGGCATCTTGATGGATGAATCCCCTGAGATTTTCATAAAGAAGACCAATGGTTTTTTTTTTAAATAATATGATGATTAAATCTTTGCTTACATTAGCCAAAGGATGATAATTCCCTTAAAGGGAGAACAAAGATAATAAATTTTCCAAACTTTGCTTATGCTAGCCAAAGGATGGTACTTGTGATTCAAGTATGGTGTGGCGTCCCACACCTAACAATGCTCCCATTACAGGCGACCAGAGCTCCTGATGGGTCCAGAGATGGGTTTTTTGTTGGCCCGATGGCCGGGTTTCATTTCTACCCAAAGTGTTACTTTTCAAGGCATGATAGCCTGTAGGTGTTACTTTCAAGGCATGATAGCCTGTAGGTGTTACTTTCAAGGCATGATAGCCTGTAGGTGTTACTTTCAAGGCATGACAGCCTGTAGGTGTTACTTTCAAGGCATGATAGCCTGTAGGTGTTACTTTCAAGGCATGATAGCCTGTAGGTGTTACTTTCATGGCATGATAGCCTGTAGGTGTTACTTTTCACCATGGATATGCACTTTGTGCAGAAAGTCCATAGGTAGGTGTTACTTTCTTGGCTCGATGGCCTTTGTTCTTGCTTTCTTTGAATACTTCAGGGGGTGATCAGTCCCCTGGTAAAAAGTACCTGCACTTTCTTTAAAAACTTTGTTAGCTCCAGAGTAGAATATGTTGCACATGATAAATAGTTTAAGACATCAAATCAGTTTGTAATTGAGCATAAATCAAGGTCAAGCTCAATAGACTTATGTAATAATAGATAAGTCTGGTAATCATATACCCTTTCAGATGGTATGCAATGGTAGGGGTATCAAACATATTTAGAATCATGCATTTAGTTAATGCTGAATGATGCATTCTATAATCAAAAGCATCAAGAGCTTGACTCAAGGTGGTTTTATGAGTCTTAAACATTCTCATCATGCCTGTTTGCCAGCTGACAACATAGGCAATATATTAGCCTAAATACTGTCTGTACAGCAGCTCGATATTCGTGACATAGTACCCGGGAAGAGCAAGACAAGTGGGTGAGTTATGAACACTATTTCCAAGAAGCATGACAGGTGTAGGCAAGGCATTTTGTTTCCATATGTAGGATTTTAACAGCAATATTATGGAGCAATAAAACAGAATGGTATATGAGCGTTTTAAGAGAATAGTCATTTTCAAGCAAGTCTTGCCATGTTCAAGAGGTGGCACAAAATCAAGCGAAACTAAAGTAGATCTGAACTCTATTTATGTATTATAAATCAGCTACTTCTAAGCATGGGACAGAAGTATGATACTTTCATGCTAGATACTTTACAGTACCAAATTTGCAGCATAAAAACCGGAATGAATATCCTCACAATCCGGGGGCAAATGTTCCTCAGAATCCAGCATAAAGACGGTAGCAAAAGTAGCACTAGGGGCAAAACAAGCTTGTCTCAAAGTGTGATTATTGCGTAAGCAGTTTTAACAAATCTGCTGCTAAGAGTGGTTCAAAGTTATAGGTCAATACTCACAAAGCTATTAAATTGTGGCGATATGAATCGCTTGCCAGCTCATAACAGATCATGACTAGAGTAGTTACTGTGAGAAAACCTGCTTAAAACTTTATCATGCAACAGTTCCTAAAGTGCAAAATAACAATGTTTAAATGGAGCTTGAAACAGCAGCCTAACAGATGGGGTAAGACAGTAGCAGCAGGGAACAACAATTAATTAAAGGCCCCCTTATTTACCGATCAAACAACATAGACCAAGAGTAAAAGAGTTTTGCCATTCATGACATCTCAGGTTTAGACTCTAGTATATAACCAGGTAAGTAGAATAGTAATGAGATTGAGTGTATTTTGGTAACGCACCAACACTTATGTTCACCTAGCTAAAACAGATTCGACTAGAGTTATAGGGCGGCTTGAACAGTATCCATTCACAGCAGCATAAGGTAGGAGCAAGGTAAGCATAATATTGTTACTACGGACTGCTTGAGAATAATCATTTTAAAGCAGCAAAATTCAGATGCAGCATGGGTTTGTTATTCATGACATCCCAGGTTTATCATTAGCACACGATCAGGGTTTAAATGGCCAAGCTAGAACAGGAATAAACATGCTTTTAACATCGCCATAAACCGTAACCTAATTCGGGTTGGTTTCTCAGATCCTAAGCATTCACGATATGCCCTTTTTCTTGACAGTTAAGGGGAGAAACTTATGGGTGGGCTACGTAATAGCTCAAAAATTCAGACAAAACTTAGGCAGCAAATAAAGCAGTTAAGGAGTGAGCTGTATTCGTAAGACCAATCTGCAGGGAATCAGCATTATCCAATATAGATAGTAACAGGAAGGGGCTTGCATTGTATCGATCTTTTCTGTCCATAAGTGACCTATACAAGGTTCAACCAAACCCAACAAAAGCAGGTGCAACAATGCAACATACTGTGGCTTAATAACTGAGATTAAACGGAGGCAAAGATAAGGCATGTCCATAGATGGTAAATTGCTGAAAAGAGGTCTATGACAGCAGTTAAAACCAGGCAGGAGACGTTCATTCTAATAGCATAAAAGAAGCGGATAACTATTAGTACTGTACAAACTTATACTAGTTTCATAACAGGGGTACACATGGTTTACTTAAGCGAAAACAGGATCAGAAAATAAAGAGGTCATTTTGTGGCTTCAAACAGAGACAGAAGTGAAACAAAAAATAGAGCATAAACATGTATTCCAAATTTGTGTAGAAGAATTGTTGTAGTAAGTGAGCCGAAAATGGTCCCCATGCGGCATATAAACCAGTACAACAATCAGAAGCAACCCCGGATCTAAACGAAGCTGAAAAACTTAGTGACACTTTGTTTGAGTCGGCAATGTGGCAGCAGTGAACAGTGGCATACGAGCAAGATTCATTCACAAGTAATTTCTCAATGAATTTTAGATTTTTGATCCTAACAATTGTATCGTCTTTAGCTTATGAAAATTTCCTTTTCTGATAGGAAGTGCGGAAGTAAATGAGCAGGAATCTAAGTTCAGATCAAGCAGAACTATCAGCATAATTATCCGCCATTAGATAGAAAGGAAGGCAGCTAGAAAATTTGTAACTTATCATTTTCAATTTTTGAACAATTTTAGATTGTACCTTACTTCTTGAGAAGGTATAGGTTGTAGAGACACAAGATCCAAACAGAAGATAAACTCATATCATCATACCTCTAGGAAAGATCAATATCCACAGATACTGAGTGTGCCATTTTCGACTCTTCTTTTACCAGAGCTTCTGCAAGCTTGAGTTTGTATCTAAGTCTGATCCGCATTTTGAACACTTAGTTTTGGACGCTTCATGGGCCGGGACTGAACATGACAGCTTGTGTCCTGGCCAGAACCACGATGCCATGTGAACATTCGTCATGTAGCAGCTTCATGTACAATGGCCAAGCAGCATAACTGAAGACTATAAACTACGGAGAAGACTTGTTATCTAATTGGTACGAAACCAAAATGAAATGGAAAGTCAGTTTAACAACTTAGATTGAGGGTTCTACTCATGTTCATATGCCTGCATAAATACAGGAAAACTCTGAGGCAACTTTAATCACTTCCTACGAAACTGATTTGTACGCAACAGTAATATAAAGCTCAAAAATAGAATGATAGAAACAGTAAAGAAATCTAAAGTTTGGCACCCACATAAGAAGTATTTTGAATGAATAAACCTAATAGTAAATATAATCTGCTAGACAATACCAATTGTAAAATAGCCGTAAGGACCAAGGCAAACCAAAGTAAGTATTCATCATAGACTTGTTAAGCTGAAGCATACAGATACAGCGACGCATAATAACACGATTTCATGAAAACAGGAATATTCAGAGGCATAAAAGCCAGAATGGATACTTTAAAGAGCTGTACGAAAAGTCTTTTGTAACAGCAGTAATAACTTAATGAAAACTGCATACTGTCTCAGGTCCAGATCATAATGAAGTTGTGAATGACATGGTGCTTATCGAATTTTAGTAGAGATCAATATGCATATTTAAATCAGAATACAGCTAGAAGGAGTGTTGTATATAAATTGTCAAAACCTTATCATGCTGCAGCGGGTTGATGTTTTGCCCAAAAGATGGATGCTTGCAATCAGATAGTGTACTTACAACATGCTATCTTATTATTGCAGAGAGTATTATGGGACATAAGTCTAAGTAGCTCTGTAACAGCAGCGAATACAAATGAGGCATGGATATTACCTTGTAATGCTAATGTCTTGTAAAGATTGGACAAAGTTCATTACTGACAATATCGCTAAATAGCAGGAGCAGAGTGCATGTATGTAAAGTAAGAACTTAGAGCAGTTTATCAAGCTATATATACCTGAAAACTCTTGCCTTTCAGCAGAAAACACCTCTCTTGAAAAAAGGTGCGATAGCAGATTAATAATTTCTTCTTATGATAGCTTATAGGAAACACACTTTAATAGCATAAAACTCAGGTCAAGATTGGTTAACTCATTAGATTACTCTCTTTTAAACAGCTGAATGTGATTGAAAAGGAAGCTTAAGACTGCTGGAACAGGTAGTTAGTGGAACGATTGAGACCCAAAATACTAGGGACATCATACCAGCAATTTTTATCAGCAGCGGTCAGGCATAATTTTTCATGAACGAAAAGAAAACTTGAAGCAAAGCACTCGCTAATAGTGGTTGCTTGTACAAAATCTGAAGCAAAGATGTATGATGCAGCAGAAATCATCCAAGAATGTGAAATGTTTAAACTGAAACCATCCAAGAATGTGAAATTGCTCACAACAGCAGGCTACATAGCTCATTTTAGAAAGAATGCATGCTTAGAACTTGAAAATTGCTACAACAGGTCTAGTCAAGTACAATTTAGGATGGAGCTCGAATGATTTATGCAGATCAAAATAGAAGCAGAAGTTGGAGTAAAGATGGTGCAGCTATTATATGAAAAGAGAAACTCGTAGAGAAAAGCATTATTAACAGTACCAAAAGCAGAGGTAGAGCGATATATTTTACAAGTCTTTGAAGTGTATCAAGATCGCTATACATAGAGGAAGAAAGAGTAGCCCAGAGACCAAATACTTTAAATATTTTGCAAAGAAGCATGCTACCAGCTCTCTTCTAAATCAGAATCCTTGAGAAAGGTAAAAGTGAATGTTATGCTTTTGATAAGACTGAACTAGACTGGTCAAGGAATTTTGGGCAGAAACTAAGATTATAGGAACTGTGAACTAAGTAAATGCGGAAAAATGTTTCACTTAGAATGAAGTATAACAATAAAACAGATGAATAGGAAAGTGTGATCTGAGGATTTTATAAAACAGAAAGCATTTTCAAGGGTGAAATTCAGAAGGAAAGTAAGGGAACAGAAAACAGTGGTTATGAAGATAGATATGCGACAGTTTTAAAAAAGCCTACAAATTTACACATTGAGAGCATTTGTTGTCCAGTATTTACGAAATAGAAGCTAGATCACCTATAAATATCTCGAAAGATGTATCAGTCAACGGTCATAAGGAAAAAAGATCATGGGAGAATTATTTTACTGAAGGTAAAAGCTTTGAGCAGACAGGAATATTTGGGTATTTGAGCAAGTTATTTCAGATCATACTACACTTAAATCATCAACTACCTAACAATGGCATTACACAAACAAATCCTCATCAGAACAGGTTTATCACAGTCAAGCATAGTTAGATTTGAAGCAAAGGTAGTTTTTAATTTTGGCCGGAAGAATTATTGAAACAGTCCAGCGGTTTTAATCGGACCATAACCAAGTTCAAGTACGGCATCTGTAACCAGATTTATTAAAACTAAGTTCAAACAGATCCACGCATGCTAAACAGAGGCTAAAAATGGGTAATTCTTTGAAGTGCAGCAGTATGATAGCTAATCTATGAGCCATAAAACAATGTTGTTAAACAAATAAGGAACAGAGCAATTTTTGTGTCCCGAACTACCAGAAGATTTATAAGACCAAAATTTTTATCTAAATTCTATGATATAGAAACAGCAACAATTTTTGCCACAACAAGTATTTGAGACGAGGTGAGTATGATTTTTTTTGGAACAAACCTTGTGCCAATCGACATGATCAATATAGGGCAAGACAATACATGAACTGTTTTATGCAACAGAAAGAGTGGATGGATAAGAAGAATGAAACCGAAATCAAAGTTAATGATCAGGAAACATTTTTTAGCATTCATAAACGCGTACTTAATTGTCTTTATCTTCAAAATAAAAATCAGGGAAGTGTGGACCTTGACTTATAGTATGAAATAATGTTTAAAAAAGATGGGATAATCCAAAAATGAAACTTAGAAGAAGCACAGGCAGACATTTAGTCCAAATTCACGGCCTGAATATCCATTAGCGAGCTATGTGGAGCCTTAAAACAGGTTTGCGTAGTAGAATATATTTCATACTCAGTTGTTTGCATGGTGGTAACAAATTTTGTGCACCTTTATACCGTCAAGGGTTGTTGATTCTACGACTTCTAGTCCTCTCCTTCTTTGTCTTAATCGGCTCCTAGTTCTACCTGGAGGGAAGGCGTCGCTTGGTCTTGAGTTGAGGACATCATCCGGCCTTGGTCTTGGTGCGGCGAAGGAATTTTGGTGCGGCAAAGGAAGCTTGGTGTGGTCAAGGCAATCTGTTGCGGCCAAGGAAGTCCGGCCGCCATCCGGTCATGGGCTGAGTTGATGCGGCCAAGAGAGTTGATGTGGCCAAGGAAGTCCGGCTGCCATCCGGTCATGGGCTGAGTTGATGCGGCCAAGAGAGTCGATGCGGTTGATGCGGCCAAGGGAGTCCGGCTGCCTTCCGGTCATGGGCTGAGTTGATGCGGCCAAGAGAGTCGATGCGGTTGATGCGGCCAAGGGAGTCCGGCTGCCTTCCGGTCATGGGCTAAGTTGATGCGGCCAAGAGAGTCGATGCGGTTGATGCGGCCAAGGGAGTTCGGCTGCCTTCCGGTCATGGGCTGAGTTGATGCGGCCAAGAGAGTCGATGCGGTTGATGCGGCCAAGGGAGTCCGGCTGCCTTCCGGTCACTTTTGAATTTGTTAGTCGTTCTTTGTCATCGAACTTTTTCCAAAAAGGCCGGTTGCTTGAAAGATACTTCTTCAGCTATTGAAAATTGACGTTGCCAGGCTCCTGGTGCTAGGCTTGAGTCTTTGAGAAGAAAGGAAATTATTGAAGATATGTTACCTTGATTGAAGTTAAGCTTGCATTCCGGGCTCCTCTCGTGGCGCCTTTCTCCTCTTCTTTGCGGTGCTGCCTTTGTTATGCTTCCGGCGTAGCAGTCTCGTGCCGGGTTAAGGAGGTTTCGGTCGTTGTCGTCTGGCTTTTGGTCAAGGATCTTCCAGTCAAGGAGCATCTAGCCCAGGAGTATCCAGTCATTGAGGATGAAGATCTCTGATGAAGATCACTCAGGCTCCGCTGTTGAGATATCTTCCGGTCATGGTTGTCGAACTGTCTTCCGATCATTGAAAGTTCTTGCACCCGTCTGAAGCTATGCCCGGCCGATGTTGTATCCGGTCGAGGAGTTGTGCCCAGTCGCTCCCAAGGTCACCGCCCGATTGCAAATTGGCTTTCATCGGTCGCCTCTTTCGTACTCCCGACGCGGCTTGGTTGATCGATCTAGCCATGAATCTCATGAGAAGGTGCGACTGTAAACGAAATTGAATGATATTACTATTAGTGTAAAATTTTTATATTAAAAGTAGCTAGAAAGGATATAGGGTGGTGGCGGTGTAAGTCGATGTTTTTTTGTTATGAATTCATCCTTGGAGATCGATCTCTCAGCCAGTGGAAGTTCCAAACTCTTTGTTTGCCCGATTGAAGATGTTTTTACGAGGTTTCGATGACGATTTGCTTCCGAATAGATTCGATATTTTGGGATCTGAATATCGGTGTCGATTACGTGCATAGGCTGGGCTTTGATCCTTGATCTGGGAAGACATCATTCTTTCCAGCCCCCTCGATCTCGATTTAGCTCCGAAACCCCATTGTGGCTTAAATTTAGATGCCAAGGGCATCGATTGCGTAAATTGAATCTGTTGACGGATCTCATCACTATCTTGACAGATAGATACTCGCCGGTGAATTTTGATGAACTTCTTTAGTTTCTTCCCTTCTTGTCGGCGAATCTGGCTTTACTCTGACCTTGATCCACAAAACTAGGCTTGTTGCTAATTGAGCAACTATGATTGATGAAAACTTTGGACCTAACGCGACTTATCTGGCCCCTTCTTTCGATGATCTCCTGATGAAGATCTTGGTTACACTGCAGTAAACCTCGTTGGCTTCTGTTTTCGTGAGGATCTTTGAGGTTTCCCGTTCCTAGTTGAATCGAAGGGTTCCGTCGGTTTTGAAGATTCATCCGAAGTAGTTCTCCGATACTTGCGCATTTGTACTCAAGATTAGGATGAACGATCTCGACGAGCTTTGCTTGGATTGTAAATCGTAAATCCCTGTTTCACTTTGTTCTGGACTCTTTGATCGTGAACAGTGGTTGAATCGTGGTTGCTATCTATCATTTCCTCGAAGATCAACAATTGACTTCTTCGCAGATGAATTCCTTCGCTGAAAGTTGGAGGCGAATCAATCTCCTCGGATGAGTGAGTTCGCTCTATTCGTGATTTTGCGTGGAGAGTTCGATCTTCGAGATCCCCGCTTTGATGTAATCCGGCGTTCTTTTGAGTCTCACTTGCTTATGGCATTTCGAATTCCAGATCGCGTGAATGGAATTTTGGATGAATTTGATGGATCTTTCCGGTTTCATCTCCTGATCGAATAACTATTCTTTCTTGTGGCTAAATCGTGGTTACTGATCTCCAGTTATCCGTTTCCCACAGACGGCGCCAAATGAAACTACATAATTTAGTTCCTCCCAACTCACAAACGCATAGAACACATAATGAAAGTACATAATTTAGTTCCTCCCAACTCACAAACGCATAGAACACATATCTTTATTCCCTTCTTTGATATTACCACTTTTGGGAGCTTTCTAGATGAAAATGTATAGATATTCCTCTCCTTTGTGTTACAATGCTAGGGAGCTTTTTCTAGTGTTTCTCCCTCCTCTAATCTTGTGTCCTCCTACAAGTGAGCCCCCCATCTCTATTTATAGACTTTCTAGGGTGAAGTCTACCTCTTAACCCTTGTACATGTGGTACTATTTTATTGGAGCAACCCTTCTGGTTTTGGTACATCTCTCCTTGTAAAGCCTTCTGGTCCCAAAGTGTGGGATGCGGGATCCGGTCATGGGGCACGGGGCTAGAATAAGGGGCCCGATCATGGAGTACGGGGCCGGAATAAGGGGCCCGATCATGGAGTACGGGGCCGGAATATGGGACCCGGATATGGGGCCTAGGACCCAGATTGATGTTTGGTGCCCAAACTGGAGCCTGAACAAGGTCCTGGAGGAGGTCCGGAGTCTGGATCGGGGGCTCTGATCTGGACCGCTTTGACCCTCTTGTCTTCGTCATATTCTTGCCCTTCTCATCTAGCTGCTTTGTGTTGATGTTGTTTTTGAGCTTCTGAACTTGGACTTTTGAAGTTTTCCTTTACACCATTTCTCTTTTCTTTGTCATTTGGATTTCTTCGAGGCACTTCGGGTTTGCCTTTTTTCTTTATCCTTTCTTGACTTTGCCCTCGGGGTTCTTGTGTCTCCCGATTTTAGGTTTTGAGAGTTGTTTTGATGTGAGCTCTTTGGATCCTGTGTCACTCTGGGACCATTTACGGATCAGTTTGTCATGTTGACAACAGCGTTACTTCTTTCGACTGATGAAAGTGTCATCTGAGACTCGGACTCCTCGCTTCCTTTGGTCACCGGGTCAGCTATTCATCACTAGTTGGCTTGTTTTGTGGAGCTTTGTAATCTCAAAAAGGGATATAAGAAAGGCTTAGCGGGGGTGCCTAGGGTTTAATGTCAGGGTTCACAAGCTTTTGGCTATGTGGTGCTGTACCTGGGTGCTTCGTCATTCCTGATAACTGTGTATCCGTTCTTTGTTACTTTTCGCAGGTCTAAGAGTAAATTTACAAACTGTCTCCTTCGGTCAGAGTTATGCCATTTACCTCACCTTTAAATGTTGTCTCTTTGGAGTCGTGTAAAAATGACACGCTCATTCACTCATGGTTTTTCCGCTCAAGACACTCTCGTGAATTTCTCACTCAGAAACTCGTTCACATGTTTAGAGAAAAGATGAAAGATGACGAACTTAAACTCAGATTGCCCCCAGTATTAATCCAGGGTTTTTAACAACAATTTGACAAATGTAGACTTTGAACCATTATGTGGTTTGTTTGGGTGCTTAGGGGTGAGCCATGGTGTTTGGTTAGACATGTTCATCCTTTTAGAAGCGCAAGACAAATCATTATGTTCCATAGTCAAGAAATAAATATTTCACAATCCTTTTCTCAAAAGCTAAGGATGCTCATTACTTTTTTTGTTTTGTTTTTTTGGTTTTTGAATGAAAGCATGATTTTCACAGGAGAAATATGGACAAAAGGAAAACACCCCTTTATTGATAAACGAGAGAAATAACATTGATGACAAGTTTAACCAGAAATAAAACCCGTTTAAGGAAAAACAAAACAAAACAATTGTAAAATGAAAGAAAAGCATGAAGACTATTGAAAAGAACGACTCCTAGTGGTTCTCTGATGTAAGATTCTCACAAATGCTTCTACGCTCTGAGAACTGAAGCCCCTGGTCAACTAGATCCTGAATCCTGTGCTGCAGAGCCCTGCAATGGTCGGTGTCGTGACCGGGCAGCTCGTGGAAATGATAGAATTGGTGAAGATTTCTCCCCAATTGAGTAGCTCCTGGCCTCACAGCAAGTGGTCGTAGCGGATATCTCCGTCGAAGCTCTTCAAGTGCTTGACTTGGCGTTCGATCGATGTCTGTAAACCTTCTTTGATGAGACTTCTGTTGGGGTGGTTTTACCGCTTCAACGTCCCGAATAGGTCCTCCTGACTACCGATCAATGTTCACCTCATGCTGCCTAGCCCTCTTACGGGTGAAACTTTGGATGCAAGTTGCTGCTTCCGGTTGTCTGATCACTCTCTTTAGTTCTGTAGCAATTTCTTTGACATTCCCTTCCAAACCTCGGACCCTAATGGAGCCAACTTCAATGCAGTCATAAAGGGTGTTGAGAAGCCAGTCCACTAACTCGTCCCAAGCTTGACATTCGGACTCGAGGGAAAGAGCCTTTGCTTTCAAATCGTCGATAATGACGACGTAGTTGGATTCCACGGCGTCCAGGACAGCACTATGTCTCCGCTCCATGGCATCAATGGTGGCCATGTGCTTTTGTTCCAAAATTGCGAGCTGGGCTTCCATGTTGATTGGACCACACTTATGACTTGGGTCTACCTGTTTCCAAGGTGTCCATTATTAGCTAACAAAAGGAAGTGGGCTGAATGATACTGGGACAAGAATGACGCTTCAGAAGGTAGATTGAAGACCGGAACAGGCTTAGGCTGAAAGCAAGTGAGCCAAGATACCCAGAAAATGAGGTGTTTGAGTCGAAGTATTTTTCAGACTATGAATTGGAATTTGGACTGAAATCTAAATAGATGGCTTTGATTAGGCCTGAGAGGTGACACCTAGATCTAGGATTTTGGGCTAGGGCCCGGATAAGAAGTCTACCTAGACTAGGATGAGCCCTTGGGCCGAAATGTGTTTAGGCCTGAAGTAAAGCACATAGGCTGGAATGGTCCCTAAACCACAAATGGGCATAACTTTCTTTGGGTAAGAGAAGATGGTTGCTAAGCCGAAAAAGATTTTATTTTTAGGACTTGTGAGTTATTTCAAGTTCAGGTGGATTTCTTTTTATGGGCCTAAAGATAATTGGATAATTTGAATTGGGTCGGAATAAAAAATCACCTAAGTCTAGGCTTTTATGCCAAAGCCCGAATAACTCACATATTAAACCAAACAGGACCTCTAGGCCGCAAACAAATAGAGGTGCCAATTCGTGTTGGGCTAGGTTAATGTAGGAGAAGTTCCTATCAACCTCTAGGCTGGGTAGTGGGCCGATCATACAAGCAAACAAGGCCCACACAAATTCAACATGTCTTCACTAGACGTTTAAATCAAACCGGGTATGAATCGATCCGGAGAGGTGCTTGGGGTATGGGCCCAGGTCACCACAAAGGAATAGGGCTTGCACGCTATTCTCTTTGGTCTTCCCCACTTTTTTCACATCACCTGAAGGTGTGCGTCTACGGTCGGGTCTCTGAATGACCAAACAAGGTTAGGTAAGGACACTGCCAGGAAAATGCTTGGGGCTAAAGCCCAAGTATTAAGGGGGTGTGGTTAGACGACACCCTCCTAATTGGAGCGCAATGTTGAAACAGTCGCTGCCAATGGAATCTTATCTACGAGAGAACGGTAATTACCGGCAACATGGGTTGATATGCTACATAGTCGATACTACCCACATACTGATAAAAAGGAACAATACAAGTGCAATGGAAGGGAAGAGAATGTGATCCTCGATTTTAAATAAACCTACCCTAGGTTGATTCAGTTGATTAGGATCTGGTCGGGTTTTTAGTCCACTGTAACCTAAGTTTAATAACTAAGTCATATAACCATAATTATTAAAAACCTAAGCTAGCTCACTGGAACCTATCATGAGTCGCCACCTAATTTTAACCTGGAGTAAATTAGGAAAGGTAGAGTTAGGGTTCGGGGGCTTGGTATTCGACTTATTTAGGGTTCAATTACTTTCATTACCCCTCCTAGGTCGTTTTTCCTCTACTTAGTTTAATTACGGCTTATTACAAAGTCATTTTAACCTAAGTGGGCAAGTTTCTGATTTTTTAGTATTTTTGATATTTTTTGACAGAAAATTAAAGTGGAAATTAAAAATACCTAAACTAGGGTTTCGGAGGCAGAATTAGGTCAAATTTTAATTATGTCCATAGCCACGGACCTAATGTCCGAGACCACGGACCCCAATTGAATTACATGATTACAAAAACAGAACTAAAATAAAAACGTAAACTTGAAAAGTCTGGGGCCACGGACAAGGTGTCCGTGGGCCCGAACATTTACTGTTAAAAACCCTAAAATTTGAAAAATTTGAAAATAAGTAATCCTGCCACCGTCCGTGGGTGTCCATGGTCACGGACAACCCGTTCGTGGTCCCGGACCATGCGTCCGAGGTCACGGACCACCCACGGACAGTGGATTTTTTATGGTTCCTAACGGTGTTTTTGGCTAAAAAAATATAGGTGTGTAGCCTGAAAGATTTCCAATATGTTAGTAATCAGAGATTCTCGATTTGAAGTCAAATTAAATACGAAACTTAATGCACTAGTTAGTGAACAAAAGCAAAGAAAAACAACAATTTAGAAACAAAAAGGAATTGTTTCAAACCCAAATTTTAATATAAGGTTAGATTAACCGTGGGGAGTTAGAAAATCTGGTTCCAACCTGTTTTACCTTGGGATTTGAGGTGTTTCCTCACATCGGGTGTCTTTCGGTGCTCCACTAGAGTCGGTTCCGGTTTGGGTTCGAGACCAGCTTCTGACTATTGGTTATTGGTGATGTTCTTCACATTTTGGTTCTGTTTTGGTGAAGGTTTGATGATGGATGATGTTGTGGGAGTTGAAAAAGGTGTTTTGGTGTTGATTTTGCGAGATTTCGATGAAATTTCGGGGCTTGGATGTGTAAAAACGTGGGGAGGTTGCGACGGCTAAGTTTCTTGAGGTGTTAGGGTTCTTGAATTTCTTATTTGATCAAGGGATAAGGTTCCTTATATAGGCTACCTTAAAGATAGAAAAATCCGGTAAAAACCGAGATTTACGGATGTTTTAGCTCAAGGGCTTCCAAAAGGAATTTGACTATGAAATTTTAAATATGGGTAAAGGATGATATTTCTGATTTTTCCAAAGTGGAATCTAATTTTTTGGATATTGAAATATTTTTAAATTCAATTTCTCGTCAGATTCAATCAGAAATTGCTAGAAAATTATTGGAAATTTCGAAAAATCAAATTTCCAATGCCATTATGCCCAAAATGTCATCCTCTAGCATGGGTTAAAATTTCAAAGAACTTTGAATTGATTTGATCATTCTTTGGAGGAGAGAAAGCCTATAGGGGGCTTAAGAGCCTTGAAAAAATTACAAAAATGCCCCTGGAGATGACCTAGCTGTCCCTAGTACTCTGAAATGTGCCAATCGAACTAGGAACCCTCACTACTTGACCAAACTAGCCTATTAGTAGAGACTCTCTTCCGGGGGGGTTTATTTTTGGGTATAACAAGAAGCGACAGGAACGCTGGACAACAGTCCGAAGGAGCGTAACAGCAGGATAAAGCCACGCATGAGTATAAAGACTACCTAAAAGTTTATTATGAAACGGGTGACTCCAAACCCTATACAACTTGAAAAATTACGAGGACCTGACGGACATAGCTCAGGCGACTATGGAAACACATACAATTTGTATACCGAAATAAAACTACGATGTAGTGCCTAAAGGAGAATCAATACTCAGTAACCACGAAAAATACGTGGGAAAGAGAGCGGGAAGTAAGGCGTGAGCTAATAAAAAGGGGTTCCCTCAGAAAGAGGAACACCCTGATAAGTGACTATACAGTCAAAACCACCAGGAAGTTGCCCAGATAATCAATTATCCAAAACGAAAGGGCGAAGAAAGAGTCCCGTGGACTACAATTACATGGAGATTGGGAGAAAGTACCACTACCGATGTACACAGTACCACTACCCATCTTACATTGCGCACTTGCCATAGCAAGTGCTGCCACGATGAAGCTATATGTGAAGCCATCATGGCAAGATAGTAGAATGCTACAATTATAATGCATATTAATACCGGATTACACTCCTTACGAATTGGAGAATAAGACCTTGGCAAGGCCTGATGGCCTGACCGAGATGAATTAAGCCAACACCAGTCAGCAGGGAGCTGGACTTGGTCGACAACGATATATAGCCTTAGACTCAAAAATCTCAGACCTAGAAGACCTACATCAACGACAAACAACCGACACTACAGGTAAGAATACCAATCCCGAACCTCGAAGAGAAGAACCGAAGAGACCGCTCAACAATCCGAGCAGAACCCTACATGAGTAATAACATATAAGGAATGTATTACAAGATACAATGGAGACAGTTGACACAACAACTTTCCAATAAGAACGGGATAGAATTCCTAGGATGACCACTAAGAATACCAGTAACGACATTCTTCATTGAAGATGTTAGTAAACCCTAGGAATGGTATCAGAGAAAATGAGTTTAAGCAATGACCTACCAAGGATCAAAGACATGCAATCCCGAAAGAGGGAAGCTTAAAGGACTACATCACAGAGTTGGTATAGTTGAGGCGAATGAAACCCACAAATGATGGTTAGTATTGTTTGCCTAATTTATTAACACCCAAGTATTGACGGGTGGCATAGTCAACAAATGTGAAACGAGCGTTGAGATGGAAGCACATGATAGCCAGGATAAATATCCTACTTAGACACCGTAAGGCAGATGCGTAATACGAACCAATCCTTAATTGCTAAAAGATGCAAGTCTATGAGAGCGACGATATCATCACAATCACTGATTAACCCCAGACTACCTGAGCGAACTTCCATTGTAGGAAGCAGGATGTAGCAACTTACCATGAAATCCAATACTACATCTATAATGTAACCTAAAGGTGCATAAAGTTCAAAGAAACAGAAGCTTATGAGGATAATCTATAGATGAGTAAGAGTACAGCAGTGAACCGAGCACCGGCTCTCACTTAATAGAATTAAACACTAAGAGCCTACGAGCCAAGGATGTTAACCACATCAGAGCCCAAGGCGCAAGAAGGCATAAGGGAGCTTATCTAAGTCATGAAGGAACTACAACTCGTAGATACAACGATTACAAACCTATAACTAAATTGTGGAGGAACTACAAGAATGGGCACCAGTGAGCATAGAAAGATGATACTATTGACAGGGGCGGAGAAAAAACCACTCCTTTTAGGGTGGGGATACCTCTCCTTGTTGTGAGGCCTTTGAGTGGGAATAAGCCCCTCAAAATGGGCTTTCACTTATCAGAGATAGAATACTCTTCTAGTATAGAACAGAACTCGAAAACCTTGGAATTTCCCTTGGAACATTTCAGTTACATATATAAAGAAGGAAGACTGCACAGACAGACCTTATATTCGATGCCTGGAATTTAAAAAGCAGTAATCGTTAGAGATAAACACTATAAGTGCACAATATGGCACGTCAAGTGACCAATGCTTAGAATAGCTTGTGACTCAATGTAGTAATTTTTCTTTAGCCATCAAAATTACTTGGTAAGCTATACCATAAATGAAGAAAGAACGTGAGAGAGACTAACATACATGTGAACCCGAACTTGAAGCAAAACATCTTCACAGTAAAGGATAACAACCTTACGGCATGGTACGACAACCGCCATACACCTGAACTTAGGGGACTCCCAGTGTGTTTACACCAATAAGGGATTGAATATAAGTCGAGACGTTAGAGTAAACGATTGAGGAGTTGCACCACCAATGGGCAACAGCATAAAGGCAAACTACCATAGTGGCAGAGGTCGTGAAGATAATACCTGTATAAATGGATTAAGTTACGGTGCACATCAAATCGACCATTATATATAAACCGTCGAATAATGACACGAAGGCAATTAGATTTATGAGCTAAAACCTGATGTAAGTGAGGAAATGGGATGATTGACGAACTGTGCATTAACGCCAGTAATCTAGACCATCCGATGAAAGATTTCACAGGAAGCACACTGTCCATTCCTTAAGGAACTGGAGGTGCATTCCTAGTAGATCAAACAAGAGAAACAAGATAATAGGCTCTATGGAAAGAGACCTCAATTGCTAAAGGATTGAGTCCGTACTAAATACAGAAAGAAGATAGAACATATCATTTTTAAGAACACAGTAGATGGATTTCCCTTGATTAAGTTCAAGAAGAATAATAAGTGTTATCATAGGATGATGAAAGAGAAGATCGACAATAGAATACTTCATAATTAGCAATAGCTAAAAGTGTGACGAACAATACGAGTATACTAAAATGAGATGTGGGAGGACCGCACTCCACAGGAGCTTACGGGCCTGACAGACTTATTTATGAGTTAGTCGGGTAAGTAGTAATGTATCAGTAGGGTACCCCATGCATGTAAACGAGTGGTGTAAGGAGCACGAGAAGTAGCTGACTCCGTACCACGGTCAGTGATGCAAGTTCAGACCAAAGCAGCTACTTCCACAAATAGTTGAAGAGAAAGAACTCAGTTAAGCTAACGACACAAGAGGAATCAGAGAACTCATTCCAGGATGAAATTATTAGGAGCTATGAAGTGCGAGGAGCTATGAAGTGCGGAGAGCTATGAAGTGCGAGGAGCTATGAAGTGCGAGGAGCTATGAAGTGCGAGGAGCTATGAAGTGCGAGGAGCACAATTGTTAAGTACACATGTGATATGTCTATGGACTTTAGAGAAAACTATAAAGGGCAATAAACACTAAATAGTAATTTCAGACTAAGTGTCATCCTCAGACCAAGGGTCAGTTGGAAAGAACAATTTAGACACTTGAGAGAACACTAAGAGCATGAACATTAGACCTCCAAAGAGTCTGGACAGACAAGATATAACTCATTAAGGCTGGGTATAATTAAAAATACCAATCGTCCATTGAGAAACCTTTATTCCTAAATTATAAGGATGCAAAGGGATGTACAATGCATTAAAAGGATACAAACGAGCAAACTGAGGCCTAAGGTTATCAGAGTCTCACAGCAGAAGCTAGTAGACCTGTACCTTAAAGGTTTGATATACCCAATGAACGGCAAAAGGAACGATGTATCTCATCATCTTCCAGTTGAATCAAATATACGACTTATCGACCGAGTGCCTTAGAGCCTGAAAGGCTAGACCTGAACCCAGCTGTGAGATTGGTATAAATACTGATAAGAATCCTAGATACAGAGACTAAGCCATTAACATGATAAGACCCTCTGATCGGATCATAATGAGAGATAGACTACATGGAAGCCAGAATGCTCCATGAGACCTGAACATCTTGAACTTATGTTCAAAGAGGATATAATGTTGATTACGTGGGCGTAATCCATTTTAAGGGGGGTAGAGCGAAAAATCACTTAGCGTATGTCTACGTACCAAGTACGTAAACTACGATGTGCATACCACAAAAGAATTTGTTTTAATACACATGTATCTACATTATAAGATTAATTATGGTTGTTACGCACAGAAGGTGCGAATACCATACGTAATACATACCTACCTTGTTTACTCCGGTGTGAGAATACAAGTGAAAAGGAGTAAAGAGACTCCAGGGGAATTAAAATCCCTATAGTGTATATTAATATGATATGAATAGGTATGAGTTTAAGGTATGAATCGGTATAAGTATGAGGTATGAATTGGTATGAAACCGATGTAGAACCTAGTAGGAATTAAATTCCCTAGGCAATTGCGGGGAGTTGAACTGAGAATTATTGATGGATTGAGTCCACATTTTGGGAGATGCATTGATTATGACTAGAATGACTAAAAGATAGAAAATTGGACATGAGTGGATTATTTGGTTGTTTGAAAATGACGTGGGAGGTGGAACTTGATTTCCTAGGGATCAAGGGAAACCAAAGACAAATTGGAGTGGAAGGATAGTTCAACACTGATGCTGATCACATCAGGGTCGGATGATTCCTGAAACTCCCTACAAGTGGTCACAATTAATCACGTTAATAATAGATGCATTAGCATAAAGTGGAACTGGAGTTGACTTGTATTTTCAAATAGAGGGATTATCCCTTAATTGACCTCGTAAAAAGGATTTTCTTTTTACCGAGTCTCACCCATGAAGTCGAGGACGTATGTGCCTTTGTCTTCAAACCGGTGACATGGGAAGAACAAAGTAGTTTTGTATTTCTCACTCATGAAGCCGAGGACGAATGTGCCTTTGTCTTCGGACTGGTGACATGAGGAGAATACGTCAAAAGTTATGTGGCTGTTTTGATCTTCCAAAGGACCACGGACCAGAGAGCATAAGTGTCCAAAAGTCGGCACCTGCGGGTGATATCTTGCATTACTCGCCCATGAAGCCTAGGACCTGTGAGCCTTCGTCTTCTGACCGGTGACATGGGGAGGATGCAACAAAGGAAATTTTAAGTGCCATACATGCAGAGACATGTTGTGTGATATGTGTAGCATACATATATGACAGACCATATGAGCCTAAAGGTTATATATAAACATGATCCATATGATCTAAGGTATGAGGTTATGAGTGTATTCTAGTGATATAAGATGCGTGGGAACTTTGGGGACAAAGTTCTTTTAAGGGGGGTAGATTGAAATACCCCAAACCTAAATACGGTAATTAAACATCAAGTTATGATGTAATAAGGCTAAAACATGCCTTAGAAACATTGGTAAACAATTTAAACCTTAGAAAACACAAGAATACACCAAAAAGGAAAATTAAGCAAATACTTGCTCAAGACCTTGTGTAACCTTGGTTAGACCCAAAGGGCATTCCTAGACCTTATTAACATGATAAAGAACATGTTAAAGCAATTATCAAAGAAAAACAAGCTCAAAAACAAGTAAAAACATAAATTGTGCTTTAAGACTCCTTAAAGCACATTTTTAAAAAATTGTCTTAGAAATGAGTTTTGAGTGGCTAGTTGACTAAGTATACACCTTATTCAACATGTGTACTATTTAGTATCACATTAGGAAGCCTAATTCAAAGAGATTACAAAAATTTCATAAATTTGTGCACTAATTATGAATAGTGCCCAAATAGTGCTCAATTAAGTTTTAAGCCTCTCTTGATTAGTCAATGGTCAACCAAACCTCTAAATATACCGGTTTTCAATAGGTGAGTCATCACCTAACTCATTCATATTTTTTTTAGAAAAGGAGACGGAGGAGTAAATTCACTATTCACTATTCACTACTTTTGGCAAAAGTAAACAAATACCTCATTTGTTTTCCACTCTCCTCACTTATTTCCCTCCCAACCGGCCACCACCTTCAATTTCTCCTTCTTCCACACGTAAAGGAGCTAAACTCCATTGTTATTCATCTTCTTCAACTTCCCTTTCTTGCCTAAGACAATACCAAGCTCCAAATCCAAAACCAATTGCATATTTGTGCTAGTTGAGTCAAGACCTTCCATTCTCTCTTTTCAAAACTCCAAAATCTGAAGTTTGACTCCATTGAAGGAGCTCCATTTGAAGAGGAAAATCCATATTCAAGAGCTAGTTTGCACTCCCTTTGGTTTAAGGTAGGAGATGCCTTCAAAAATCATCTTTTCTCCATTTTTATATATGGCCGATTTAAGCTTCTCTTGATGCCTTGTTTTATTCCTTGTATTAGCCTTGATTCAATTTCTAAGAGCTTAGTTGGAGTCTTGCTTTGATTTCTTACCAAACTCCATTCCAAGATTTCTAAGGTAATCATCTAATTTAGTGCACTAAGCACTCTCTTAATATCTAAGAGTTATTTTAATGGGTCTAAGGGTTTTACCTAGCACTCGTTATCTTAATTTGAATGTTGTTTAGAAGTATAGCAAGTGACTACACTTCCTTGGCCGAATTCAATCAAGAGAATCAAGAGAAGAAGAGAGAAAAGGCTTAAAAGCATAAGGTAAATTACTTGCCTTAATGTAGTTTAATACCTTAAGGAATGGTGGCTATAATTGATGCAATGTAGCCTAGGGCTTACATTATAAACATGGGTTATATTAACCTAGGAAAGAATATGAACAAGCTTATGAACTTGTGACTAAAAAGCTAATGACCAATGAGTTAAAAGAACAATCATAAGGTGAATTACAAGAGGTTTTATGTATTGCCATGGGATTATTTTGTTAATGCAGGTTTATATCTCTAAATGATGGAAATTCAGTGTTTAGTTTATGTCATTTAAGGGCCTAAGAACCATGTCATTTAAGGGCCTAAGAGCCATGTCATTTAAGAGCCTTGGTACTATGCAATTTAAGATTATTGCACCATATTGTGTTTAGTACGAATGGTTTGAATTGGGTGAGAAATACCATGATACAAGGATTTGATTAGTGTGAGTTGATTGAATAGGAAATAATATGCATTAGGGCATGAAAATATAGTAGAGAAGCTATGGCAAAATTGGTGTAGAAATCTAGTGTTTTGAGTGTAAGGTGAATTAATATGACCTAGGCCTTACTAGTAGTCATTAAAGGAAATATGAGTAGAAATGAGTTAACTAAAGGTGTTTTTGGGAGTTAGAAAGACCTAGTGGTAATTAGGAGGAGTTTGAGGTTCAATGGGAGTGATGATCACCTTTAAACTATAAGGGAAGAATTGTTAAGGTTAATGTAAAAATTTTGAAATACCCCTAAATTAATTTAAATTAATTTAGGGGATTTATTTTATTAAACCATAAATAATACTATTAAATATTAAACTATTGTATGGAATTATGAATATTAAATTACATATATTATGAAATGAAAATTAAATTATGGGATTTCTTCTATTTAACCCTAAAGAATACCATTAAACATTAAATTATTATATGTTATTATATAGTATTATGAATTTAATAATAAGATTTATAAGTTAATAAATTTTGGAAAAATTTCTAAACACTCCAAGTATATTATAAAGATTTTAGAAATAATTGGAACATTAATTTGAATCATAAAAGTCAATATAAATCATGGAAACCATAAAGCTTCTTAACCCTTGCTAGGGTTGACTTTTTGAGAATGGTCAAACCATGCCCATGAAACATATTCCAATAAAAAGGTTATGGAAAACCAAGAAGATTGATAAAAAGAACGTCAAAAACGGATCATCCTAGCCAAAGTTATGGGGAAATGAAGTTTAGAGCCAAAATTTTGAGGAAAGCTGACGTGTCCAAATCCTGCTGACTCATCCGCGCACCTCGGGAAGCGTGCCACGTCAACCTCGCCGGATTCCTCTAAAAATTTGGCTAAGTCTTCTAGCAACCTTCAGAACTTTGCCCTAACTTGTGACACTGATATCTCACTCGTCTTTGAGAATTTTTGAGTGCCGTTTTCTTCTTTCTCTTCTCCTAAAACTCCTCTTTCCAACGATAACTCACACTCAACCTAACTCTTTCTACATCCGCCACAAACTTGATCTGAACTTGCCTCCCCGAAAACTTGCAACCCAGATTTCCAGAAAACCGAATCGGTAAGGTAACTTCGTCTCGTCAAAACTTCTTCGTCTCTCAGTCAAAATTCGTGTTCTTTAGCTTGTTGTGTAGATCACTAATTCCTCTACAACTCTTATGTTTACACCCAAGGCTAATTCCCAACTGTGTGCAAGAACGAAGCGTCTAAAGTTCCCGTTTTGTCACGCACATAAATCTTAGAGAAACGCAAGGTATAAACTCGTAACTTTCGATTTAGATTTCTTTCGGTGTATTGCATATTAGATTAAGTTCTTGCTACCAATTTGTAGAGCTATATCTCCTCTTTCGATTAAGCCCACACACATAGTCTGACTCCATCTGTACTGTAATTTATAGAGCTGCAAAGTCGGCTACCCGAACAGCCTGAAAGTTCGAATCTTTCCAGAAAACCGGATTGGATTTTCCTCGTTAGCGCAATTCCGGTGAGTTTCCGATCAAATTCCTCCATTGTTGTTATTCGGTTTTTCGTTCTAGATCTAACCCATCTATAAATTTGACATATAACGCATCGTATAGAGAGAATTTAGAGAATTTCAATTCGGAAATGTCAAACTCTAACCCGAGATGAACCCAGATTCAAAAACCGTGATCCGTGCATTATAATTGACGAAATTGATACCATTAGAACCGTATTGGAATTTCGAATCCAATGAAACAAAAATCAACGAATTTGGTTCTATAGATTAAGAGAAATAAGCGAAATCGTACTCGACTATTATCTGGGTTCCGCTGATGAACTCGATGAATCAGGGCCGTCCGATCGTGCTTAGGAGGAACAGACGACCGAGATTATAACGTGGGTAATTAGTGTTATATTAAGTGTTATAAATTCCAGAATAAAACCCTAACTTGTTGAATTTATTTAATGGCCTTCCCTAATGTATTTTGACACGAAATTTTAACCATAGATTCCTTATTAAATCTAGATTATTTTGATGTAAATTAATATGGGTTTTGAGTTATTAAACGTAAGTTATAATTTTTGTAAGTTCTGAGTATTTTGGATTTATTTAGATAATTACTCAAGATATTTTTATGAAATAAATTTTTTACAAAATGTCTAAAATATCATAGTTACTATATATTAAATTTGAGAATTTTTAGACAAGAGGAAATAGGCCTAAAAATTGTAATTTTGAATTTTTCCTAAGATATATTATAATATATGGTTTTTAATGTAACCAAAAATTAAAGTATAGTTGATTAAAGAACCTTATATGTTGGGAAAAATATAATAAGATTAAACTAACATTTAATACAGAGTGCTAATGAATATTTTTGGGTGTAAAATTTTAAGTGAAATAAAAATTATATATATATATACATATATATATAAAAGAAATACAATAGTAACTTAGTTAAAACAAGGAGTTAAATTAATTTACACTTATATTAAATAAATACTATAGAAGCTAATATACCGAAATGAAACAAAAGAAAATACTTTATAAAACATATATTGAATGGAGATATATGTAGAAGTTAATAGAAATAATTTAAATACAATAAGCTACATAAAGGATGACTTAAATAAATTCTAATACATGTACATGCATACATATTAAATAAATAAAGGAAATACATACCTTATGGGAAATGTAATAAGTGGGGATATATTTGAGTAAACCTAGTTCATACGCAACAATCAAAACATTAAATGTTAATGTGACGTATAAGTGGACTGTTAGGAGAAATATAGATCCTAAACCTTGATAATGTATTAAGGTAAAATTTATCCATTATAACTTAAGAGCTTAATTAAGTTAACCCTATGACTGAGAATTAGTGATTGAAATAATATTAAATGTACCCTCAAGACATACAAATTCAATGGCGTAAATGGTCAAGTCAAACCTAGAATTAAACCGAGGTTGCATGTTGAAACCTCACACTCTTTTTGAAAGTTTAATCAACTAACGAAAAGGTAAAGGCGGACTTGGGCCATTCTACTGGGCCAAGTCCATGAACTCCAAAAGCCCACTTAAACAATTCAACGAGAGTCTGGGCCACTCTCGGGATAAACCCTAAATCATTCCAGATTAAATGAAATGGGCCTAACGAAAGATTTAATTAACCAAAAAAAACTAGCCCAAATCTTTGTGAGAGAATAATTGTAAACCAGGAACTATAAACCAGTAAGAATTAAAAAAATGTTTAACGTTATAAGCTCCTTAACTAAGCGATACTTGGAACACCTTAATTATAGGTTATTAGTGGAAGTTCGCACTTTCAAGTTGGTTACTGCTTCTACGTATACCAGGTACGATTTCTCGTACACAAATACTGTTGCTAACAGACTTAAGGAGACGTTTTGGAAAACACTAATTGACCTTGAATGAATTTCAAAAGGAATTGTTTGGGTGACTAACAGAGCTTGATGTGACTAACTGAGCCTTGAATGTGTAACTTACATGGCTATTGGTTCCTCCTATCTAGTTGTTTCATTAGATCTTAACTGCCTAGGGTTTACGCTTCTGCACTCTGTAGGACTGAGTGTTTTGGTATTGCACTTGTGCAGTTAATGATCTAATGGGGTAACTGGGAATGTAGGAAAATATCTGGTATTGGAAAATTCTTCCTTTGGATTATGGGTATTGTTTCATCCATGAGTCAAGTTTGATAGCCTTAATGGGAATGGATTCTTTCTATTAGATATTAATTGCTGAGGGTTTACGCCTCTACACTTGTAGGACTGAGTGTTTTGGTATTGCACTTGTGCAGTTAATAATCTAGTGGGAATATGGGAAAATGTCAATCTTGGTACTGAGTATGGGTTCTTTCTATTAAGTGGTGCACACACTTTTCACCGATGACTGAGAACGGGTCGATGGCAGAGGAGGTCTGCTATACCTCATCCATATGGACAACTGACAACGGAGGTCTGTTTACCTCGTCCTTGTGACAACTGACTGGCGGTGGGGGCCATCTCTCCCAATGGGTTTTATTCCACTCTTTGAATTATGGGTTCTTGAATCTCTTCTTCATTCCTAGTCCTAGTGACTACTTGGGTCTTCCTACTTCTAATTGGAACTGAATCTAACACAAGTGGATGTTCACTAACTTATGGTGTGATTTCTTTTAATTGACTAACTTTGTCTTTCTGTTGTTTATCTTTTTTTTTTGCTTGTTATCCTTGACTTGGTGGTTTTAAAGTGCCTTGTTCCTCTGTGTTGTTTTAAGTGTTTGTCTTCAAGTTATTATTTATTAAAGCGTTATGTTTATAAGTTTGCTTTGGAGAATCGTACTAGTTCCATTCCAGGGAACTGACTCACCCCTCTCGGGGTGGGCTGCTTGGTTTTATCTTGCAGGTACGTATTGTTATACAGGTGGTCACGAAGAGTATGAGTGATGGGGTTGGGAATTAGGATTTGTGGAGAGTTGATGTATTTTATTATTATTATGTTTATGTTATGTTTTCTCGAGTTCAGACCGTGGCTTTTGTAATCTTATAAGTTGTAATTGGTCAAGTTGGTGACGGGTGTTTAGAACCCGATGATCTGTTAATGCCTTTAGTATTTTATTTCCACTGTAATTATGTTAAATAGGGGCGTTACAGAAATTGGTATCAGAGCCTAGTTACACTCTAAACCCGAGAAAACAAGCCGAGCGAAATACTTAGATTATAGGTGCACTTAAAACTGGGGAATTGGGGTAGAATTGGGAAGTGAGAATTCCAGAAAGGCGCGTGACCCTTACCCCATACTTACTTTACTACTTACACTTTACTTCACGTACCTACGAACCGTCCCTAGGACGTTATAAATAATTCATACTTTACTACATAGAATATCTAGACTTAACAACACACCTCTAAGTAATAAAAACCCGTCATCACCAGCTAAAATGTCACGAAGAGGAGCAGGTCCCTCAGGAGGCTATGGACCCGACGCTGTCACCCTAGAGGTCATAGCGCAGATTTTGACAGCTGCACTAGCTCAGCAGCAGGCTCAAGTTCAACAACCACCACCGCCACCACCTAACGGTCCCCGGGAGTTTAACTGGCTGAAGGCAGTAACGACCTTCGTCTCCCAGTCTACAAAGGCCAGCCACAACCGAAGGCCTTGGAGAAGTACATCGACGAGATGCAGAAAGCGTTCACCTCTTACACGTTCACATAGCGGCCTACTTCCTCCAGGGACCCGCACATCGATGGTGGCAGACCGCCAGAGCTGAGCCGACTGCCCAGGCGGACTTCGACTTCCCAACCTTCCTGGTGGCCCTGAGAGCCAAGTTCTATCCATCCTACCTACAGAAGAGGATGAGGAGTGAGTTCGAGCAGCTGAAGCAAGGGACTTCCTCTGTTGCTGAATATTATAATAAATTTGTGGAGTTACTTGCTATTATTGGAGAGGGAGCTTACACTCCAAGGTATCTGGTGGACAAATTCCATACCGGCTTGAACTTCAGGATCATGACTATGATCGGTTCCACCAGAGGGATGACCTTACAGGTATGGAACATGATTTAGAATTTCTGGCACGCAAAGATTTCCCCACTAACACATATTGTCACGACATGAACTAGCTGATGATGCAAATGACTGTGAGACCACCATTGCCTACCAGGACTCGGTGCTAGGCAAGAGGAAGGTAGATGGTGGAAGAGGGAATAGAGGAAACTCTTCCTAGAATCATGAAAAGAAAGGAAAATTTTTCAAGGGAGGGAACGAGAAAGCCATTGTCTCTTATCATGCTGATGCTAAGCCTCTTCGTTCCCAGCCACTTAGGGGTGAGATAAATTAGAATCTCCAATGTGGTTACATTTTGCTATCACGTTACTAACCTTGAACTGAATTAGGAAACCAACCTGTAAGAAGGTACTTCTGCAGGAAGTGCGAGTGGAACCACCCAGGCAAGGAGTGTGACGGAACCCTGGTGACGTGTCACTACTGTGGCAGGAAGGGGCACAGATCCTTCGAGTGCTTCTCGAACCCGGATTCCAGGGACTACAAGCCACGTACCGGGTCAGCGACTAGAGCCTAGCTACTAAGAATAATGGAGGAGGAGGTAGAGGTGGCACAGGAGGTGCTGGACCATCTACCAACCGCCCTATCCAGAACTATTCACAGAGGCCGGGACAAAACTACCCTCAAAGGCCGGGCAAGGCACCGACTCTCAACCTGGTGGACCGTGTCGAGGCAGCAAGTGATGACCCGAGTTCACCTGGTGAGGACTACTTCCCTAGCGAAGAAGCTTAGATTTTACCTTGTTTATATTCCACCAGCTAGTTTTCCTTCTCACTGTAAAAGGGATGAACTATAAATCCTCTTTTGTGTGTACCTTTCATTGCCAGTTGTGAACCTTATCTTAAACTGCTTAATAATAATCATTGTTTTATTCAACTTTCGATATTTTCTTTCCTATATTGCCCATTTCCACACCCACCATCCCCTTTGTAGCCAAACCACACCCACCAGAGAAGTGTGAGGTATTGAGACCCGGGATGATTTTACTACGAGAGTACCTGACCCCAGCAGTTCATTATGCATTAATCCTCAAGATCAGGGAGTTAGGTGTGAAAGGAGGAAACTTTTACACCCCTACCTTCAAGAACGGGTCGACCATGAAGGTGAAGATCATGTGCCTAGGTAAGAAGTGGAACCACACCACAAAGAGCTATGAAGAGGTGGAGGTGCCACCAATCCCGGGAGAATTGCAGACCATCATTGGAGCGGCAGTTAAGGCAGCACAAGAATTAGAGGATGAGCCTGCCCCAGACCTAACCTCAGACACGTGCATCATCAACTTCTATGAAAAGAGGGTAAGCTAGGGATGCACCAAGACAAGGACGAATCGTCAAAGTCCATCACCAGAGGAGTTCCAGTGGTGTCCATATCACTTGGAGATGACACGGAGTTCATATTTGGTGACCAGAGGAGGATGGACCTTGCTACCAAGATCCTCCTAAAGTCAGGTGACGTACTGATTTTTGGTGGGGCAGCTAGACTTATCTACTATGGGGTGAAGAGAATCAAGCCCAACACATCCCCCACACCCATCACTAACCAGACCCACATGAAACCGGGTTGTCTAAACCTAACCTTTAGACAGACCTAGCCTTGTACTTTACAATATCAGCATTGTAATCTTTAAGTTGCTCATGAAGCTTTCAATAAGAATGGAAATTCAAAGAATCTTATTGCTTCATTGTAGGGGTTGGAAACTCAGGGATCAGGTTGAATGTGTTGAACCAGGCTCAAGCAAAGAGCAATGGAATGGTCATCACAGGTATAAGCATTAACCCTGGGTAATTACCTTGGAAAATTTGCCTAGAATCTTAAAAAACTACTCTATAATTTTAGGCACGTTCTTAATTAATGGAGTGGAGGCCACCGTCCTGTTTGACTCTGGAGCCTTTCATTCCTTTATATCCCAATCTTTTCATGCTAAGATAGATGCCCCTACAGAGGATATCCATGACTGCTCAGTCTTGTTGCCATCCAAAGAGTTGATCAAGTGCAGTAAGCAGTGCAAGAATCTGAGCATACACAACAAGGGAGCAGACTTCCTTCTTGAAGCCATTGTCTTCCCTAGCATGGGATTCGACATAATTGTGGGCATGGACACGCTGCAGCGGTACCGAGGTAGACTACACTGTGCAGAGCATTGCCTCCTCTTGAAGTCAGCTACAGGGATCACCGTGTCATACCGAATGCAGCCCAAGCAGCCGACTGTGAAGGTTACATCGACATTCTCCCTGATGAAGGAGGTGTCCAAGGGCGCGACCGCCTACTACTGTTATGCCCAGGATCTGAGGACAGATCCGAAGTTCCAGAGCGATGTTCCTATTGTGTCGAAGTACCCTGACGTTTTTCTAGAGGAGCTAACTGGACTACCACCGCTGAGAGAGGTTGAATTCAACATCGGCCTCATACCTGACACGGGACCGATTGCCAAGGCTCCCTACCGGATGGGCCCTGTAGAGATGGTTGAGTTAAAGAAACAACTGCAGGAGCTACTAGATAAGGGTTTCATTAGACCCAGTGTCTCACCTTGGGGTGCTCCAGTGCTGTTCGTCAAGAAGAAGGACGGGAGCATGAGACTCTATATCGACTACAGGGAGCTGAACAATGTCACGATCAAGAACAAGTACCCACTGCCCAGGATCGATGACTTATTCGACCAGCTGAGGGGAGCTAAGGTGTTCTCTATGATTGATCTACGTTCCGGATATCATCAGATAGTTGTAGCTGAGTCAGATATAGAGAAGACAGCCTTCCGGACCAGATACGGCCACTACGAGTTCACAGTGATGCCGTTTGGACTGACCAATGCACCAGCGAGATTCATGGACCTGATGCAGAAAGTCTTCCAAGCCCAGTTAGATAAGTCAGTGGTCGTATTCATAGACGACATCTTGATCTTCTCTAAGAGCAGAGAAGAACACGAGCAGCATTTGAGGACAGTCTTGGAGACTCTGAGAGAGAAGAAACTATATGCCAAGTTCAGCAAGTGTGAATTATGGCTGGACAAGGTGTCATTCCTTGGTCATGTGATCTCAGCTGAGGGAGTTTTAGTAGACCCAACTAAGGTTGAGGCGGTGAAGAGCTGGCATAGACCCCGCACTGTGATAGAGATTCGGAGTTTCCTTGGGTTGGCTGGCTACTATAGACGCTTTGTGAAGGACTTCTCCAGGCTAGCCAAGCCCTTGACCTCTCTGATGAAGAAGGATAGCCCGTTTGTATGGACAAAGGCGTGTGAGGTCTCCTTTCAGGCGCTGAAGGATGCCCTGACCACAACTTCAGTGTTAGTAATCCCTGAAGGAAACAAGGGATACGAGGTGTATTGTGATGCCTCAGGCAGAGGGATCGGTGGGGTACTGATGCAGAATGGTAGAGTGGTAGCATATGCTTCTCGACAGCTGAAGAAGCACAAAGAAAATTTCCCACACATGACCTTGAGCTCCTCGCCATAGTCTTCACCTTGAAGATCTGGCGACATTACTTGTATGGAGCCACAGTCTGGATTATGACAGACCATAAGAGTCTGAAATACATCTGGACCCAGAAGGAGCTGAACCTGAGACAACGACGATGGGTCAAGCTACTGGCTGATTATGACATCAACCTTCAGTACACTGAAGGTAAAGGAATGTCATGGCAGCAGGAGAGCATATTCACTCCTAGCCTGGATAGAGACGACCACGATAGTTGAGGAGATATACGCAGCCTAGGACAGTGATGTATACCTACAGGGCATCAGGCAGAAGTTAGCAGATGGTTTGACCGATGGTCTGAAGTATGATTACGAGCTAGACAGAGAGGGACACCTTCGAGTCAGAGGCAGACTCTACGTTCCCCAGGATGCGACAGAACTTCAGACCAGGATCCTCTCTGAAGCTCATTCCTCCACATTATCAGTACACCTTGGAGCCACCAAGATGTATAAAGATTTGAAGCAGTTAGTCTGGTGGAGCGGGATGAAGAGGGATGTTGCAATTTCGTCTCCTGATGCCTCACCTGCTAGAAGGTGAAGTTCGAGCATCGTCGACCAGGAGGCCAGATTCAGTCACTACCAGTACCGTGCTGGAAGTTTGATGACATCAACATGGATTTTGTGCTCGGTCTCCCTCCAGCTAGAGTCGGACTGAATGCTGTAAGGGTGATAGTCGATAGGTTGACCAAGACAGCCAGGTTCATACCTATCAAGGACACATGGAAGGTGCCCAAACTAGCTGAGGTGTTAACCACAGAGCATCCGGTACCATGGGGTACCGAAGACGATCGTCTCCGATCGTGATACACGTTTCCTCAGCAGGTTTTGGCGTTAGATGCAGGAGGCGTTTGGTACTCAGTTACGCCTTAGCACAACTTTTCACCCTCAGACTGATGGGCAGACCGAGAGGACGATTCAGACACTAGAGGATATGTTGCGAGCGGTCGCTCTAGACTATCAGGGGAGTTGGGTAGAGCGTCTACACCTGGTAGAGTTCTCCTATAATAACTCCTACCACTCGTCTATCGGCATGGCACCGTTCCAGGCTCTGTATGGCAGGCCGTGCTGACTCCTTTATCATGGAGTGACCCTAATGAGGTAGTCTTGATTGGGCCAGAGTACATTCAGACACTGCAGGATGATGTCAGAGTTATTCAGTAGAACATGAGGGCAGCGCAGTCTAGACAAAATCTTATGGGGATCAGCGTACCAGAGAGCTCGAGTTTCGGATCAGTGATATGGTCTTCCTACGAGTGTCTCCTATGAGAGGCATCTTCAGATTTGGGAGAGGGAAGCTAAGCCCTAAGTATGTCGGTCTGTACAGGATTACGGAGCTAGTGGGCCCAATAGCATACAGACTAGATCTACCGGCGGAGTTAGGGAAGGTACATGATTTATTCCATGTATCTCAGCTGAAGAAGTATATGTCTGGCCCTTCCCACGTGCTGCAGCCAGAGAGATTGGAGATTGAGCCTACACTGAGGTATGAGGAGACTCCTATTCAGATCTTGGACATGAAGGTCCGAGAAACGAGAGGTGGATCAGTCAAACTAGTGAAAGTTCTTTGGGAACATCATGGGGATGAGGAAGCTACTTGGGATACCGAAGACTCTATGAGAGTGAAGTACCCACACTTATTCACATGACATCCCCTTTGTACCCATCCCTTATATGGGATCTCGTTAGTAGCGGTACGAGGGCGTACCTTAGCTCTTTTCAGGGGGGGGTAGTGCATACTCTTTCTTCGTCACCTCATCTAGTGTAACACCCCTACCGCTAATACTGTCATTACCGTTCAATCACCTCGTACTTACATACCTTCACAGCGGATACTTACTTACACAACGGTGGGTGATACAATGCCATGAGCCACCCACGTGACTAACAAGGCCTACTACTACATACAACATCGGTCTGATGGACCGGAATATCCGAGTACTACACAATTACAATCCATACTCCAAATACCAACAAAGTACTACAATTCTTCATTCAATACAATACTCCATAATTACAATGAAATACACCGAGTTTACTACGATCCTTATCCAAATACAATACCTTTTCAATTTCATACATACTCATTAAGAGTCTAGCATCTACTCATTCCTCACACTACATACTTTCTAAATACATAATGGTGTACCCCTTGGTACATTTCTACATTCAAGGCTACAAGCCTTATACCATTCATAACTAACTACAATTCATTCCTAGCTATCTAAACATAACTGCCGGTCTCTTACCATGACCTTAGCTGCTTCGGTACCTGTACAATAAAAACATTGCCCCTAGGGGATCAGCTTACGCTGCATATGACTTCCGCATACCGCGTACTAGCGAGGGTACACCGACCACTTGGTCGAATACATGCAGTTCATTTTACAAATACATACATACTACATACATGCTTTCACTCATACTACTACAATGCTACACAAGGAATATATACATACACTTCAATACATACAAGGAAGACAATACAAGTCAACCCATCATACTTACCTTCACCGATATACGCTTACACAATACACAATACTTGTTAGCTCCATTTATCCACCCGGGTTAATCGGGTGGAGATTACTCTTTTACTCAGGGTCAATGACTTACACCAGCCAAGACCATTACTCATACATACTTTACTTTACTTACTTACTCAAGTCAAGTCTTGGTGACTCGGGCAGGGACTACACCGTCCCACCACCGGGCTTTACTGTGGCTCACTAATCCATGATGCTACCTATTTAAGGGGTTTGGGCCGTGGAAAAGATTAAAAGCCAGGAATTGGATCCAACCTCTTGTGTCTCCTCATCCTCACGCGTGGCCGAAACTATATCGGACTTCTACTCATTCCAGTTTACCCAATACTTACGTTAGGAGTTAGGTAGTTAGGAATTAGTAGAAGTCATTCACATCCAGACCACACAATAATACATTGCTCACATACACATCCATTAAAGGTACAATACGTTACACAAGTACACTACAAGGTACATACACACTTCATCTTCATCCATTCATTTCATGAATCATACAAACTAAATGTTCAAGACAATATAGCAAGAATAAATATAATACGAGCACAAGTAAGTGCATTAAAATCCGATTCATGCATTTATCTTATTAAGGTGATCAAATAAGCACACTAATCGGGGTAACCAGGTTAGGATACAGAGCATGAAGAAATCATACCATTCACCGTCGTACTCGAACTCCGATTCTCCTTCGAAGTTCAACTATTCGAGTCCTATTTAGGTCAAAATGAGTCTCCTAGACCTTGGATATTTCTAGCCTGCTTTGCGGTCTTCATGCATGGGTTCTACACCTTGGAAACATGGAAGAAGATGATGAAGAAAGGTGGCTGTTTCCCATGCCCAGAAAACCAAAACAAGAGGATGCAGAATGATGTTTTTACCTTGGTTTCTAGTTGCTTTTTGTCTTGCTGTTTCTTCTCTGTTGCTACCGAGAATGAAGGGGGGTGGAGAAATGGTACTTGTTGCTACTGTAATGTGAGAAGAGGAGGGCTGTAAAGGTGTGAGAAAAATTAGCGGAGTCTTTGCTCCATGAAGTCGTAAGCAAGGGGAGGAAAATGGAGGTTACCGCTTTTTTGTTCTTCTGTTGTACCAATGAAGGAGCATTGAGAGAATGGTTGCTATAGTGTGATATGAGAGGAGAAGGAAACTGTCGTGGGCTGAAGAAAAAGAAGAAAGGAAGGCTGATGTCGATGGGAGGAGAAAGGAAGAGTGGTGATGTTGTGAGACATCATGGGGGAGGTGAGAAAAGTGAGACTATTTTTGTACTTGCATTGTACTTTATTACTAGTTTACTTAGTCTAATGATGTTTGTGTTTTCCTTTTCGCATGCAGGCAACCGGCAAGGAGATGAGATGGAGGGAATTTGAATTTTCCCATTAGCTAATATTGTAACACTAATTGTCTATCTATATATATAAGTGTGACTATGTTATGTGTTACATAATGACTTATAGTATTTTTGTTTAAAGGTGTGTATATGAGAATATATTTGTGTCTATGATTTGTTTAGAGTATATTAAATATTTATATAACCTATTAAGGGACATTAGTGGTATTTAATACATGTACTAATATGTTACAAGTGATATTAAATTTAAGAGTTTATTTCTCCTTAATAATATTTTCTCTTTGGTTAGAGATTTGATGTATAATTTAATGTCCATTTTGGACTATATATTTATACAATAATGTTTATAGCAATTATTGCTCATGATTTAATTAAATCCTTATTAATTAAGGTAACAAATCTTTGAGTTAGTTCAGTTTACCCCCTTAAAAGGACTTTGTCCCGAAGTCGTCTAAATCGAATATGTACATAACTACCCAATGGAACCTCAAGGTATCAATCCATCTGGTCTATCAATTCTAAGGTCTCAACCAGTTCCATTCATCCACACTCTTTTCCATCCAAACCAACACATATATATCACAAGTTCCGAAGGACATCTCAAGTGCTCTGGGCATTACATATAACGAAACACATCCCAAGTGCTTAAGGCACATACACATAATAAAAATACATCACAAGTGCTTAACGCACATATACACAACAATCACAACACAAGTGCTCAAAGCACATACACACCATAAAACAACACAAAATGACTAAATATGCCAAGGGCTCTACCCCCCCCTAAAAAAGGGTTACGCCCCGTGATCCCCAAAGTATCACACAATCACTATAAGAAGAGCGCTGGATACTTCTCTCGCATGGAGTCCTGTAACTCCCATGTCGCCTCCTTGATCTCATGGTTCGACCACAAACCTTGACCATCTTAATGGTCTTGTTCCTGGTCTCCCTAGTCTTGGAATCTAAGATGCAAATCGGGATCTCCTCATATCTGAGTATAGGGTCTAATTCGAGTGGCTCGGGCTTTAATATGTGCGAGGGGTGAGACACGTACTACTTCAGCTGAGATATGTGGAACACGTCGTGCACTCTCCCAAGCTCAGCAGGTAAATCCAACCTGTAAGCTAATGAGCCCACTCGCTCTGTGATAAGGTACGACCTTATGTACTTAGGGCTAAGCTTGCCCTTCTGCCCAAATCTGAAGATGCCCTTTATGGGTGAGACTCTGAGGAAAACTCGGTCACCAACTGGAAACTCAAGGGCTCTCCTCTTAAGATCTACATATGATTTCTGTCTGTCCTGGGCAATCTTCATGTTCTTCCTGATTTACAGAACATCTTGTTTTACTTGCTCAAGGTAGTCTAGGCCTAAAATGATATTCTCACTGGCCTCATCCTAGTAGAGAGGTGTCCTACAAGGTCGACCATACAACGCCTGAAACGGTGGCATCTGAATGGATGCGTGATAACTGTTGTTGTAGGCGAACTCAATCAGGTGTAGGCGGTCTATCCAGTTGTCCTAGAAGTCTAGGGTGCATGCTCTCAGCATATCCTCTAATGTCTGGATGGTCCTCTCACTCTGACCATCTTTTTGTTGATGGAAAACGGTACTCAGCTTCAGTCTGGTACCTAACGCCTCCTGAACCTATCCCCAAAACCTCGAAAGGAATCGAGAATTCCTATCTAACACTATAGTATTAGGTACTCCATGGTGCCTAATGATGCCTCTCTGGAAGACGTCCACTAACTTCGGGACCTTCCAGGTGTCCTTGATGGGTATGAACTTCGCCACCTTAGTCAATTTATCGACAATAACCCAGATGATGTTCGCGTCTCCCTTAGCCAGGGAAAGGCCGACTACAAAGTCCATAGACAAGTCCTCAAACTTCCAATACGGGATGGGTATAGGCTGTACTAATCCTCCTGGCCTCTTATGCTCGAACTTGACCTTCTGACAAGTCAAGCAGTGGTTCACAAACTCTGCTACATCCTTCTTCATACCACTTCACCAGAAATGGACCTTCAGGTCTATATACATCATCGAGGAACCTGCGTGAATGGATAAGAAAGTGCAATGAGCTTCTTCTCTTTCAAATCGAGGCTCGACTCTAGAATGCATAATCTGCCATTTAGTCTGATGAAACCGTCGTCACTGAGTGTGAAGTCATATTTCTGCCTCTAGAAGATGCCGTCAACTAACTGCTGTCGAATGGTCTGTATGTACTGGTCGCCATCCTGGGTACAACGTACTTCATCGACTAAGCTGCTGCTAGCTGACATGGCATATAAGGTGTGAGCTCTCCTGCTCAGGGTATCGGCTACTACATTCGTCTTCCCCTCCTTGTACTTCAGGTTGATGTCGTAGTACTTCAAGAACTCGACCCATCGCCTCTGCCTCACGTTCAACACCTTCTGTGTGAAGAGATGCTGAAGGCTCTTGTGGTCGGAGTAGATAGTCACTATGACTCCGTACAAGTAATGACGTCAAATCTTTAATGCAAACACCACTGCGCCTAACTCGAAATCATGCGTCAGGTTGTTCTCCTCATGCTTCTTCAGTTGGCGAGAGGCATAAGCAACGACCTTGCCATGCTGCATGAGTACACACCCTAGCCCCGTGCCTGAAGCATCACAATACACCTCAAACCCGTCGGTCCCCTCAGGAATAGTCAGTATAGATGCCGACGTCAACAGGTCCTTCAATGTCTGAAAGGAGCGCTCACAATCATCTGTCCATATAAATTGAGCATCATTCTTCATCAGATTCATCATAGGCTTGGCCACCTTGGAGAAGTCCTGGATGAATCTCCGGTAGTAGCCGGCCAAACCTAGGAAACTAAGAATGTCAGTGACTGTCTTTGGTCTCGACCAAGTCTTAACTGCTTCAATCTTTGTTGGGTCAACAGATGCCGCTAGCTAAAATCATATGCCCAAGAAATGCTACACTGTCTAGACAAAACTCACACTTCGAGAGCTTGGCGTAGAGCTGATTCTCCCTCATAATCTTTAGGACTCGTCTCAGGTGAGCCTCGTGCTCCTCCTTAGTCTTAGAATAGACTAGGATATCGTCGATGAAGATCACCACTGAGGTGTCAAGCTGCTCTCTAAATAGACGGTTCATGAGATCCATGAATATGGCTGGTGCGTTCGACAATCCGAACAGCATCACAGTAAACTCATAATGCTCATAGCATGTCCGGAATGTCGTCTTCTCGATGTCTCCATCTGCTATACAAATCTGGTGGTAGCCTGATCTGAGGTCAATCTTCGAGAATATAGAAGCTCCTCTTAACTGGTCGAATAGATCGTCAATTTGTGGTAAAGGATACTTATTCTTCATAGAAACTGCATTCAACTCTCGGTAGTCGATGTAGAGTCGCATACTCCCATCCTTCTTCTTCACAAACAATACTGGTGCTCCCCATGGAGACACACTCGGTCTAATAAATTATTTCTCCAATAATTCCTCAAGCTAGACCTTCAATTCTCTCATCTCGGCTGGAGCCGTCCGGTAGGGTGCCTTAGCTATAGCCCCCGTCCCCGGTACTAAGTCGATGGCAAACTCCACCTCTCACACAGGTGGCATGCCTGGCAACTCGTCAGGAAACAGATCAGGGAAGTCGGACACTATGGGGATGTCCAACTCCATCTGCTTCTCATGTCTCACATCTTGAACATGGCATAAGTACACTGGTTGTCCCTTTCTCACCTTCTTTATCAAGTCTAAAGCGAACACCAGCTTGAATGTCGGCTCTCTAGGAACGCTGCAGTAGGAGAATGTCTTGCCACTCGGGCTTCTGAGTAGTAATCTATGCTCCACCCAGTGTAATCTACCCTGTTCTTCTATAGCCAATCCATACCGATAATGATGTCAAACCCTAAGTCTCTGAACTCTATCAAATCAGCTGGGAAGTTCTTACCCCGTATGCTGATCCGTAGGTTGGTGTAGCATCCCGAGCATGTCCCTTTCTCTCTTGATGGCAATGTGACAGAGAAGTCTGGAAGTGGCTCTAGGGTTAATCCCAACTTCTTCACGAAAGAAGAGGATATGAAGGAGTGGGTTGCCCCTGTGTCGAATAGGATTGAAGCATCGGTATCATTTACAGGGAAGGTACTGCGGGTTGAGATTTTCGGATTAGTATTTCGGTTTTAAATTTCTTTATTTGGAAATGGTTAGTTTGTTACAAGCCTTACTAGTAATGACATTGCCAAACTCCTTGGCCTGTGTCATATTGAGGATATTGAGGGTACCTTTCTCGGGTTCATGGCCTGAATTGAAATTGGTAGGCGAAATGAGTGGAACATGTGTCTAGAAGAATGCCAAAATGCCACCAAAATTCCACTTTTATTAATGCATCAACAATACATCATCTTACATACATGGCTTACAACTTAACAACATTACATCAGTACTCTCTAAATGTCAAGTTTAATCATCCTGATCGGATGTGGGTGGTATTAACTAAGGTTGGTGGTGCGGTGTTCAGCTTGATCCGCTTGATTCCGTGGTATACTAACCTCGAATCTCCACCAAATATTAGTACGTCTCCTGGCTTTAGGACTAGCTTATGTGCTAAGTCCATTCTCTTCTGGTCACCATATAGAAATTATGCTTCATCTTCAATGGAGAACGATAATACTAGAATACCCTGGGAGATGGACTTGGTCGTCTCATCTCGGTCTTGGTGTAATCCCAATCATCGCTCTTTCTCATAGAAATTCACAATGCAAGTGTCAGCTTCAATGTCAGGTATTAGATTTTCTTCAAGCGATCGTGCGATCTCCACCGCCTTCTTCACTAGGGTATTGAAGCTTTCGGGTATTCTAGGCACTCGCTCCCCATCTAATTTTCTAACCTCATGATAGGTCCGTGTTTGCGGATCCCAATCTCTACCTAAGCACATCATATGTAGTTTCATTTTCGACCCACTAGCATATCTTGGAATATAAAAACCTCATAACCCTCTACCCAAGTCTCTACACTCATCTATGATGTGGATTTGTTCATTGAAGGTCAATAATTCTTTGAGTAGGATCATGCCCGGTTGTATGAGTTGGCATTTCTCGTATGAATGCTCCAGTTCTTCGTCGGTGTATATAGGTGGTCTTGGTCTTGAAGGTAGGGGTAGCAAATATCGAAACTACCTAAAACATGAGTTTTCCTAGATTAAGTTCCTACTAAGTCGATTTAATTCACAGAACATGGTGGAAGCGTTCAACACACGAGCATGCTTTTAATGCAATCACATTCAGGTTTTAGGGTTACCTGAGGCGCGCTAAGCACTAGCCTCAGCGCTCGAGGCTTCCACAGAATTCAATGTCGCCTGCCCCTGGGCTACTCCCTCCCCTTCTGGAATCTCGCATCAGTAGAGGTACGGCCTGTGGAGGGTGATTTTTCGGTATGGGGGGGGGGGGGGCTCTATCTAAATGGTTCTAACTAAAAAGTCTAGATCTTAGAAATTGCCATTTTGTGGAGGGTGAAAACCCGTTTGAAATACCCCAAACTAATAAAACATTTATTAAACATCTAATCAAATTAATTAAGGCCTAAACATGCCTTAAAAGTCAATTGAGAACAACAATGGTCAACACAAAGCAAGAATTGCACCCTTTGACCGTTTAGGGTAAATATACCCAAATGAACTCCTTAGGACCTAAAATTTTGTCCTAAGCACTATAACACATAAATAAACGTACTAAGATTATTGAAAAACACTCCAATACAAAGAATATGCATTAACATGCTTAAAAGTTAGTTAGGGCAAAAATGTGCTCTAAGAAACCTTAAAGGTCTTATGACCTCCATTTGATTTCAAATTAGATTCCTAAGTTCAATTATCATGTAAGCAATGTAATGAAACGTTCTCAAAGAAAACCAAGCTCAGAAACACCTTGGGACACAAAATGTGCACTAAAACACCTTAAAACACGTTTTTGTGTATGAGCTCTAAGATATTGACTTTTTGTCACTTTAAGACCTAGATTACATTCTTTATAACATTAATGTGACATGATAGACTATATTATAAAGTCTAAATCAAAGTTTAAAAATAAAATCAAAATGGGTGATTTTGGGTGAATAGTACCCAAAATAACATTTAATTACCTAACTTAAACCATGGTCAATGGTCATCCTTTGGTTTGACCACCCATTTCCGCCCACCTATACTGTCATACTCATCCATTATCCAACATAAAATATCTACTAATGAGTCATCTAAGACTATTCAATAAAGCAACCAAACTTTACCTTATAAGCTTATTTCTTTCTCTTTCCTCTCATTACTTCCTTCCCAGCCGTAAGTACCCATTCCCAGCCTCTCTTCTGTTCCTTCTTGACGTGAGGAGGCACCAAATTCAGCCAACACGATCTCTTGATCTAGGTAAGCTTCCAAAGCATGAATATGTTCATTTTCTTCCCCTTTCTTCCCTCTTTCCACTGAACTAAGCTTCAATCACTTCCATCCATGAATGTAGGGTGTATTGGTGATTAAAGAAGAGGTTATTTTCAGCTGTAACAAGGGAAGAAGGAGGGAAGTTCAAAGCTTGATCTTTTAAGGTAAAAATGTGCTTTAAGCACATATCTCTTCATTCCCTTCATTACCGGTTGTAAACCTTGGTTCCTTAGGCTTATTATCTTCTTCTTTACATGCTTGTTCAGTTGGTATATCAAGAGCTTCAAGGAATAGCCAAATCCATGCCAAAAACACCATTTTTGGCACCTTAATCAAGGTGAAAATTAGCCATCTTCTAACCTGAGTTGTTACGGTTTTAAGCCTTGTTTAAGTAGTCCTTTTGATGCACTTTTTCTTCTGTAAAATTAGGCCGAAGAACAGCCTTGGTTGCCTTTGTATTCTAAGGTAAATTTAACCTTGAAATTATACATTAAAACACTTGTTATGGTTAGCTCTTGCTTGGAGTCTAATCATGCCTTAATTGCTGTATGAAAACATGTAAATGAATCTGTGGAAAAATTCTCCTAAGCTTGCTGTGGCCAAACAAGTCCTTATCTTAGCAAAAATATGGTATAAATCACTTAAACCTTTACTTGGTATATTAATATGTGTTTAAACATATGTATATATATTGGCGTGAGTGAATATGGTTTAAAAAGGTCATATTTTGACCTTAGGTGGTTAAGGAATGAGTTAGTAAATTTGTCTAAGTAATTAAGTAACATAAAGGTCAAATTAAGACTTTATGTGGAAGATTGGTAATTTATGGAAAATACATGGTGAGGCCAAGAGTTTAATGCATTTTTGAGCATTTATGTGTAATTTATTTTATAAGCTAATGTTTGTAATAAGGCCATGTACTTTAGGCCATTTTATTTATGTATATTAAGTTTAAATTAGATTTTAGGTAACAAATATATATTACCGCAAGGTATAAGGGGTTAAACCATAATTAAATTAAATTTGGGGGCCATATAATAATAAAGCCGAAAATTAGGTGTTAAAAGGATTTAAAATAAAAATTATAAGGTTTTATAAAGTTTTGGGGTTAAATGGTAATTTCTGGAAATTAATGGGTATAAACCGTAAATAAGGGAAAGTAATGGTCAAGGCAATATTAAGGAGGTCAACCTTGACCATATGGTAGGTTTTGACCAAATTAGATAAGTTAAATAATTTATTTAAGGTTATATATTAAGTTATGTATTTAATTGTAACATTTTTATAACATATGAGGTATATATGTTATTACCGAAACTTAAGGGTGTAAAATGGTATTATAAACACCCATGGGCTATTAGGAAATTTTAGCAATTTATTGGGTTGATTTTTGGAATTAAAATAAACTATATATGAATTAAATATAGTTATTATGTCATTGTTACACTTGAAATAAATAAATGGGGTGGAAATGTAATAACCTAGAGTAAAGGGGTTAGGAATAATATTTATAACCCTTGGGTGGAATTTGGTGATTTTTGGAATTGTATAAGAGTATTTAATAAAATAAGTGTATAATATATAGTTTTAATGATATTATAAAACTATATGTTATAAATTGGGTTAAATTGTAATTATATAAAGTTGGTGGGTTGAAAAATAATTTAGAACAGAATTTAGGTCTGTTCGGAAATTTGGAGTATATATAACCATAGGTTATATTAATGTTAAGGTTAAAAATGGTATAATATATGATATATATGACATAACATTATATATGTGGTCAAATTATAAATTTGGAAAGTTAAAGGGGCTGAAAAATAATTTAAAACGGATTAAGGTCTGTTCGGTTATCTTATAAAAATAACTATAGGTTATACCTTTTTATTAAGTTAAAAATGTTATATTATATGGTATATATAACATGGTATAAATTATGGGGTGATTTTGTAAATAAAGAAAACTATGGGTTATGGAAAGGAATAAGGTTTTAATATGGATGCCTTTTCGGCAATATTAAATAGTTTTGTATAAGAACTATAGGTTATAAGTGATATGAAATAAAATATCATATTATAAGATATTAGTAAATGGTATAACATTACATAATGTTATGGGGTTAAAATGAAATTAAAGGGAAATATAGTGCTATACCGAATTATTAAAGGTTGGAAAATGAATTTAAGGATATGGTCTACAATGTTATAAATGTTATAACAATTATATGTTATTAATGTGATTTAAATGGAATTAATATAAGAAAGGATATTCACATTAAATAATGTGACGAACTATAAATAAATAATATTTATAAACTAAGGTATATATTGAATAAACCTTAGGGGTTGTATATATACAACATAAAATGATACATAATATTAGGATAAGGATCTTAATATAAGTTGTATAATATAATACAATTAATGGGAATGATCATCTCATATAAGATGATAAAAATGTAACATATAATATAAGAGTTTTACAACTCATGAAACTTTCCTATATTGGTAAATATATATACATATGCGAAAATAGTGTATATAAGGATGGATATATATAATGGTTGGAAACCATATAATATAATGGTGGAGATTATTACATGAATATAGTTTACAAACTATAACTTATAAGTTTTTGAATTCAAATGTAGTTTATTAAAGGATTAATGGATTATATAAATGGATGGTGGGAAAATGATACTATATAATAAATCATGCATGTATGCATGCAACTATAGGTTATATACCTAAGTTCATTAATGGAAAAGATTAGACAAATATAATGAATTAAACTCAACAGTCGAAATAGTACGACCTACGACTCTAAGTAACGAAGCCGACTAGTTTAGAGAAACCCGTAACAATTAACTGTTGAAATCCGGGGATGAAATGTCGGGGTTACCTGTTATTCGGAACTGATCTAGTTGGTCATGGAGACTGACTTATAGTTTTATTACAGTTTAGATGGTACTTCAGACGAAGGCGCCTGACGAGCTTAGTGGACTACACTGCGCATCCTAGGTCTGAGGTGTACGGTATGTAAAGGGGTTTGATCCGGGTTGTCCTGAGGAATTCCTCGAGCTCAGATTTGGTTGATATAACTTGTGTGTTATGTGTGTGGATACGTGTATGTGATTATGTGTGTTAATGCATTACTTATTTATGCATGAGCGTCCTACGGGACTAACACTACGTTGACTATAGATCGACTTATATAAACATACATATGCGTTTAATGTGATGACATGACGGTTACTTAATATAATACCCGTAGTATTAATATTAAGTATATGGTAACCTAAGTAAAACACTTAGGTACGAGACATGACGTTGTCGGTCTCTAGAGCATGGATCTCGAACATGAATATAACCTAGATTACTTCTAGGTATTCGTGAGACCCATTGGGCAGCTAATTAATAAATTGTATTCTCCATAAAACTAAGAGTTTGTCTTAAACATTATGAGAGAGTTGGTATGAGTTGAGGGGAGGAATCCCGGTAGTTTACGAACTACCTGGTTGCTCATTTGTGATCACTGAGGGGTACCCGATCAGGTTCCGCTCTAGGAATTTACCCAACGAGCCCTATTTGGATCGTGGGTCAGGTAGTACCTACTATTGGTACATGGCTACGGCCTTTCAATGGACGCCTTACGAGGTAAAGTGAATAGTCAGGGGCCTCCAGACCTCTGGCGAAATGAGCACCTTTGTGAGTACGGGAGGACTACTATCCATTGGTAAGGTTATTGGGTTGTCCCAACATGACGCCCAACTGGTAATTAATTAAACATGGTTTGGATGGATGGGGCCTTGAAGGCCAAATTAAATTAATTAAGGAAGGCGTTCGCTACGGCGATTATACAGTACTATAACTCGATACGTTCGTTTATACAACTGTTGTTTGTGTTATGTAATGAATGTTTGGATTGGATGGATGGTTATGTATTTATGCATGTTTGTTATAGTATTGATAATATTTGTAAAATGGTAAAGCATGAAACCAATCTAATAATAAGATGGTTAAAATGACTAAGTGACCAATAGGGTCCAAGCCCGGCGTACTCAGCGTTTATCGCTGAGACTACACACATTGTGCAGGTTGCTGATCATCGTCGAAGCCGAAGTGCGGGATCAGGGTAGTTAGGGTTTACTTTAGTTACCGCACCTGGAATTCATTTGTATAACAATATCAGTCTGTGGTTTGTATTATGGTACGGTTGTATATATTCGGGATTGGGTAGACGCTCACTTGACGACGGTTATGATTATGGACTTAGTATGATGTATAGGATTTATCTCGTTATCACAACGGTTTAGTAGTGTTGTTTATTTTGGTTGTTGGATATAGTTCTGCTTCGTTACTCGCATGGGCGATTAATGGCAGGTGACACCCGAGTGAGTATTGATGTTGTTATTTATTATTCCGTAAGACGTTTTAATTATTGCTACGTGAAGGATTATTACGTGTTTATCGAGAGGGGTGTTACACCGTTATTCTGGCATTGATAAGCCGCAGACTTATCATATTTTATGCATTAGATTTAGGGTTATATTTATCTAAATAGGGTTATATAGTGGTTATTTATGCTATATTATGTATTAAAGTGTTTTATTTGTTCAGTCTTATGTTTTATGTGTTTTCTATGCAAGGAACGAATCTCTAGGAAAAATTCAATTGATGCCGGACTCAATGCCGGGTGAATCCTGCACGGTATGAACGTCGAACAGAAAAGAGGCTTTGCCGGACAAGATGCCGGGTAGATTCCATCCGGCATAAGTAAAGAGTCGCCACGGTTGACCAAACGATGGCAGTTATTGATCGTTGGTGATTTGCCTGGTGCCGGGTATCCCCTACCCGACATATGCACTATTTCGCGCGGATTTGGCTGTAACACCCCTACCGCTAATACCGTCATTACTGTACAAATACTTACCTTCGCAGCGGATAATACATACACAACGGCGGGTGTACAATGCCGCTAGTCACCCACGTGACTAACAAGGCCAGCTACACTACGACATACTATCGGTCTGATGAATTGAACATACCGAGTACTCTACACAATACATTACTTCCCTTGCATACTCAACCATAATTCAATTACAACTCCAATACGATACTATACCGAGTATACTACAATCCATAAATTACCGATAACAGTTGGGAGTTCCAAATCGGCATTACAATACAAGTACAAATCCTATAACTCAACTACCCATGCTTACATAGCAATCCCCGTCCTACTCTCTCGAACGGTGGTCAGCTTCGAATACTTGTAAAAATAAAAACGTCGCCCCTAGGGGCTCAGCAAAATTGCTGCTTATGAAATTCACATATACCGCGTGCTAACCGCGGTACGCCGACTACTTTGGGTCGGATATACATGGAGTTCATTTTACATGCATACATACATACTATTACTACACAATACAATCAACAATACTTACTTACTTATACAAGGTTCAATACCTACCAAGGAAAACAATTTGTAAGTTAACCGTTCATTTAGTTATTCGTTCATCCGGTTTTGTCGGATGCTCTCTTTCTCCTTACACGGGTTCACAAGGCTTACAACAAGCTTAATCTTACTTACTCAATGTTTTACTCACACTACGCTCAATACCTTACTCATTATTTCACTCATGCTTTACTCAGTACACACTGCTACCATTGCTTACTCTTACTCAGTACTCATCACTTGCTCTCGCATACTCAGTACCCATACTCTTCTCCTTACTCGTACTTCTCATTGCTCGATACTCATTACATACTCATACTACTCGTTACTCAATACTCATTACTTACTCATACATACGTAATACTCAATACTCATTACTTTTGGCCTCTGGGCAGGGTCATACACAAGACTCGCCACCGGGCCTACAAATACAAAGGGCTATACACCTAGCTCTTCAAATGTACAAATGTCCGTTTTTACCGGATCACTCAAATTCCCAACACTCCTCTCTTGGAGTATCTTACAATCTCATGGATTAGCCTAGAAGTATCTCTCTTGATAACCTCCACTAGCTTAGGGAATTACCACCGTCTAGTATTCTCATATTTAAGGGTTTCCCCAACGTATCGAATACTCTCATGTTCGGGACATTACTCACATCAGTCGGGTCCTCTCATAGTGGGTCGACTAGTTGCTAAGGGGTTTGAAGATCCCTCATCATTCTTTACTACTCTCATGGTTCATGACTTGCACCAACATTAATTCCTCTAATGGGGTCTATTTGTATACTTCCACTACTTATTGTTTGTGGATTGTTCATTTCGGTTCTCCTACCGTTATCGGGAGGTTACTACTCCCGTACACTCTCTCACATTCTAGTGAGTTCATTGGTTTGCGTTATCGTTTGTTGGTTCGTTAGTTTAGTGCGTTTCTAGGTTCCCGTTAGTTCACAGCATGACTCTTACTACGAGTCACTAAACACAAGACTCATCTATGAGTCGGTCTACACACTAAGTGAAGCCACACAACCAATCAAGAAGGGTTAGCTCATACAACATACAGCAAGACATACAATGAAAGGCAATAAACCGTTTTCATGCTTTAGTCTTGATTTGCCGGCATACAGCACACAAATCAACGTAACTCGGTTAGCATACGGGACATGAGAAAATCATACCTTTCACCCGGGTTAGCTTTACCGTGTGTTCCCTTGTTCCTTGGTTCACACTTGTCCCACTGATAATGTTTTCAACATTATTATTAATACTATGTTCATACGATACACAAATAATTACTACTCTCGTACTTACCCCGTTATCCTGGTATACTTAGTTTCACTCATGTCAAACTATATCCTTACTTCCCACTCATTTCCTACACTTGTTTACACTTCTTAGGACCTTTAAATATCACCAAACAAGGCCTTAACAACTTCTAAACCATTACCAATCAATCACCATCATTTAAACCGTAAAAATCACATTCTGCAAGTTTTTGGGGGTGGTCCGGGACTTGGTCCGGACCCAAGGTCCCGGACCTTTCTTTCTATGTACTCTTGGCCTAATTTAACACCATGGTCCGGGACTTGGTCCTGGACTAAGGTCCCGGACCAATACCTGTTTTGAGTCTCGACCATTTTTCTGATGCGGTCCGGGACTTGGTACATATCCTAAGTCCCCCGGACCCTGCTAAAACTGCTATTGAGGTGATTTTTCAACCCCTAATCAACCCTTAATCCACCTCCAATCATTCCATAATCTTTCCACATGTTTTGTACATATTTAAACACACTTAAACACTCACTAAAACTCCTCAAATCCATGGTCCAATACTTACTCAACTTCTTGCTCCTTTTCTACAAATTTTCCATTCTCATTTTCACACTTTGCACACTTGTGCATTTCCTACACCTCTCTTGCATTTTTCACTTGGTTCTAATTCCATTTACCATTCCAATTCATTCTCCAACAACTACACTATCTACACCCAAGTTCCAACACTCATTTTACTAAATCTTGCACACTAGTTTTTCCTAGTTTCTACAATGCATTTTGATACTCTTTGCTACAGATTTTTACCTTCTCATTTCTCATACTACAACCACCATTCCATAGTTACTAAACATCTCTACTAACTCCAATACACACCTTGGTTCTCCCATTCACCAAGACATCATAAATGTACATTTCTACTAAAATTTTGCCATAGTTCACCTACTTTTCTTACTTATCCACATATACTTTTTCACCAAATTCATTCCTAATCTAGCCACATCCACAAGGGATCCTACCAGCACCCACAATTCCTCAACATTTCATCCACGACAATACCAACATATATACACAATTCACTTGGCTTTAAGGCCTTTACTTCACACAACAATTTACAATTCCCTCTAATTCATTCAAATACATTTCCATACCAGTTTTGGGTTCATTCATTCATTACCCATCCCATTATACTAGTACATATAAAATATACATTAAGGTAGGTTTTTCTTACCTTAAATTTCTCACAAGTTCCTCTTTTGCTCCCTTCCTTCTCCTTTCTTCTTTTTCGGTCAAGTTGGGCAATGGAGTTGCCACTCCATCCCAACACCCAAATTACACCAAAAAGAATACAATTAAACTTCTAACCCTTAGAATTCACTAATTCAATGAAAGGCTTAGAACACATAGTTAAGGTTTACCTTTTTTTTTGGAATTTTAAGAGGGGTTTTAACCCTTGGTTCAAGAAGGTGATCCCACCACCATTGGAAGGTTGAAATTGTACTCAAAAGAGAGAGAAAAACATGGCTCCATTAGAGGCTAAAATTGACCAAGGTAGAGAATGGTGGAAACATGAGTTTTTCATGGAAATTTTTACCTTAGGAGAGAGAGGAGACTCCAAGCTTCATTTTGATGTCATTTCCTCTTCAAATGGGTAAAACCCATGGAGATGAACATCTTCATTTTCAGATTTTGAAAAGATAGAAAGATAGAGCTTGATGAGGGGAGTGCAAATATGTGGTTATTTTTGCATTTGGAGTTCAAATGAGGCTTGGGCATGGAGAGGAAGGTGAGAAGCCATTGGAGCTATTTTGAGAGCTTCAAAATTGCCCAGCAAGAGAAAGAAGAAGAGAGGAATCAGGTGGGGGAGGAGAATAACGTGAGATAGAGGGGGAGTAGAGGAGAGAGAAGACTAAAAGTAGCTTTTGTACTTTCCTTTCACTTTTGCTTTTGTTTTTGTTTTTCTTTAGTTAGTAAGGTCAATTGAGTCAACATGGAGGGCTGAGTCACTAAAGAAACCGGCCCACTATACTTATACATGCTGGAGCGTTTTTCATTTTTTTTATAGAAAACGCTCGTTAATTTACCCGGTTTTAGTACTATTCACTAACCGGGCCCGTTTTCCGGAATTTTCTTGTTTCTTTAATTTTAATGGTTCTTAAGCTTCCATTAATGTTTATTTATAGTTATTTAATGAACTATAATTTTTACGGGTTCGTTTGACCACTCAAAGTCACGTTTTGGGTTTCCTCGAAAAACGTGCGCTAAAGCATTATTAGCGTTTTAACACCTTATTTGGATCGTTTTCTTCGAGAGTCATTCCCGTATATTAAATATGCATGAATAAGCCTTAGGAATCCTTACAATACTCCAACCGAGGTCTCATACCTCCTATGGTTATTTAACGCTTATTTAGCATTTTCCGCTTTCTAAGTGTTTCTTTATTTCTTTTGGATTTATTTCCCTTACCAAAATTACTTAGGCACTATTAGGCCCTTAAATACCATATTAAAATAATTTAATCACCATATTTAAGTTCGGGCTATTTCATTGGCGGTTTTGACCGTTGAACAGTTGACATGTTTTTCATGTGCCGGCTACTCCTGATCCGGCACGACGCCCAACAACAGACACAAATGAGGCTTATAAATAGGCCAAGAGTCTGCACCAATCAACACACTTCAACATCACATTATACTCCATTCACACACTAAATTCCGCCCACACTCCATTGTTGGTGCCCAAAGAAGTCTACGGATCCATCCACGCAAGGAAGAAGAAGATCTTGACGGGTTAAGGCTATAATCATTTCCTTATCCCCTCTTTGTATTCTCTTCTTGTAGTTGTGTGGATGGTGATGTAGAATTCTTTGTTAGGTTTTTGGTTAGGGAAGATTTCCTTGTAAAACTCTTATGATCATTTATGGAATTTTCAAGTTTCTTAACCCAAGTTCTAATCTTCTTACAAGTAGAATGAATTAGCTACTTATTCTCTTATCTCTAAGTCCTATTTAATGTTCACAAGACTAGAGTAGGATAGGTTAGGATTTTGGTAATCTTTAAGTTTGTTGTTATGAAAAGGGGCATCAAGACGTAAGGTTTAGGATTAATCTCTCATTCCCCCATTATTCTATTTGTATTCGCGGCATTGGCTATGCATGATGCAAGTATGAATATTGAGTTCCTTTTGTCAGACCCGAATCTGGAAGTGTTATTTACGAAATGAACGGTGCCGGATGTAGTACCGGATGGAAGATGTCCAGCACATTCAAGGCCTTGAATATGCCGGGTATTGGAGGTCCGCAGGAGACCCGGCACATTCATTTTGCGAGACTAAATTCTTTTTGAGACTTGCCACCCTTGATCATTAGTCATTTGATACTCTTGCATTGATATATTCCCAAATCAACATAGTTTATTTAGTTGTCTTAGTTTAGAATCAAACATTTACATTCCCCCGTTGTTATAGAATAGGTAATTACCGGGATTAGGACTAGTTTCTTATAAGTCCCTTGGGTTCGATACTCTCAGTCGTAATATATTTACACTATACTCCGACCGGGTTTTATTTGCTACACGTAGTAGAGTTGTAGGATTAGTTTATTATTTTATTCTTTTATGTATATAGTTTTCCCCTACAAAAATCTTGTTAGCAGGCATCCCTCAAATACCTACTAAATCTTCCGTATTTCCCAGAAAGCATAAAGGGGAGTGCAAGGGTGCACTACACCCGCTCTCAATGGGCTCCACGTGGACTTATGCTTTAAGGGCAAAAATTGACTAGAGTCGCCACCTAGTTTGACCTATGATAACTAGGAAGGAAGAGCGGGTTCTAAGAACCGTTAACTGACCCTGATGATTGTCGCCTATGGATAGGACTTATCTGATCATTCTAGAGATTTGTGTCAGTTCACACTAGGTTACACCCCTTAGAAGTGGCAACGACCACGACTTCGGATTGGTGCCCGAGGAAACCTCGGTCTCCAATTGTCGAGATTGCCTTCTAACAAAACCTTTTTAGAGAGATTCATTAAAAGCCAAGGATAGGATTAGGACAGGAAGAGAGAAAAAGAATGAATGAGGTGACCTTTTTGCCAAGCTAGTGTCAAAAGAAGAATTAATGAATCCGGATGGGTATAGAATGAAGATTTGGGAAAAGTCTGAGATTGAGTGAATGGATAAGACTGGGATTTTGATGGTTTGAAGCTTGTGGGATCTGAAGAAGGTTTGAGTGTTTTGATATGAGAGCCATCTTAGAGGGGGAAAAGGGTTTTTTGTTTGGAATGAGGTCGCACCCTGTGTGGGCTGCCTATGTACTCAACTCCCTGTCGAGATCAGACCTTACGTAGTTCACGGCATTTTGGGGTTTTTGGAAATTTTTTGAGATGTTTGAAGTTTCAGGAAGTTTCAGGTTTCAGAGGTTAGTCTGTGACACGCTCGGGTCTATGAGACGCTTGGGTTTATGAGACATTTGGGGTATTCAGGTGGTGAGAGAAATGAGATATCAAAGTCTGTAAGACGCTCGGGTCTGTGAGACGTTTGAAATCTTATGTTTGGTGGAGAAACTGAGATGTTTGAGTCTGTGAGGCACTCGGGCCTATGAGACTTTAGAAGTTTAGAAGAAAATGGAATTTGGGAGATGGTTCGAGCTCAAGGTGAGTTGGAGTTTGAATGATGATTTGAGTATGCGAGTCAATTGGAATCTGGGAGAGGTCTCAAGTTTTTTAGGTTCGAGGTTTGAAATGGTTGAGGAAAATCATTTTTTTATGAAAGGGCAAGTGAAGGGAACACCCTATGTACCCCCTTGAGTGTGACACTTAATTAATGGTAAGTGTCGAGGCTCAAAAGATGGGGCAATAAATTTATGTCGAAAATAAAGGATTTAGAGAAGTATCATGAATGGGATACTCTCGATCAAACCCTCGTAGCGTCTCTAACTCCCAGGTTTTAAAACATAAAAACCGAAAATACTGAAATTGTGCGGAAGAGAGTTAGACGATTCTAAAATCCCAGCAGCAGCGAGGAAGGTCGTTACTTCCCTAGCACCCTAATGCCCCGCCTAAAGAGATCCAGACTGCGATAAGGGAGGTTACGACCCCAGAGCCCTGCCTCGGATTTTTATTTTAGAGGAGAGATAAGTGATGTCTAACAAGGAAGAAAACGTTCTTTGAAGGTGTTAAACATCCCATGTTCCCGAAAACGGTTTATATTTTGAGTTTGAAAACGGAGTTAGAAAATGTTTGAAGTTGTTCAGAATTCTCGATGAAGAAACACTGATTTTGAGAAATGTTTTTAGGAGCAAACTTTCTGAATATGTGAAAAGAACTTTCTGCGTTTGAGAAGAGTTTTCTGTGATGTGAGAAGAGTTTTTCCTTTAAAATTCCACAAAATAAATTCTTTGAAAACTTGATGAAATTTGAATAAAATGAATGTTTGAAACTTGAGAAAGATTATTTTTTGGATTTTTGAATTGAAGCCGAGTGATGAGGAGTGTTTTTGGATTTTTGGAGTATGGATGATAATTTACAAGTTGAGTTTGAATTGGATTTGGGCCGGGATTAGACAACAGGCCGGGTCAAAGTCAAAGTGGGTCAAGATCAAAGTAGGTCTATCTAATTCAGGTCCTAACTAAGAAGCCTAGATCCTGAAAATTTGTCATTCTATGGAGGGTGAAAACCCGTTATTCTTGGAATCCCTCAAATACCTACTAAATCATCCGTCTTTCCCAGAAAGCATAAAGGGGAGTGCAAGTGTGCGCTACACCCGCTCTCGATGGGACTTATGCCCTAAGAGCGGAAATTGACTAGAGTCGCCACCTAGTTTGACCCAAGGAACTAGGAAGGGAGGAGAAGGGTTCTAAGAACCATTAATTGACTCTAAATTAGGTGCCTATGGATAGGACTTATCTGGTCAGTTGTAGAGATTCTATTATGGGTTCGCACTGTGTTACACCCCATAGAAGTGGCAACGACCACGACTTTGGATTGGTGCCTGAGAAAACCTCGGTCTCCAATTGTCGGGATTACCTTCTTTTAAAACCTTATTAGAGAGATTCATTTAAAAGCCAAGGATAAGATTAGGATGAGAAGAGAGAGAGAGAAAAGTGGATGAGGCGAGCTTTTGTGCCAAGCTAGCGCCAAGAAGAGGAATTAGTGAATTCGGATGAGTATAGAATGAAGGTTAGGGAAAAGTCTGAGGTTAAGTGAATAGACAAGACTTGAAGTCTGATGGTTTGAAGTTTACGAGAGACGAAGAAGGTTTGAGTGTTTTGAGAGATACGAGAGCCACCTTATAGGGGAAAGGGTTTTTTTTATTGGGATGGGGTCGCACCCTAGATGGGCTGCCTACGTACTCAACTCCATGTTGAGATCAGACCTTACGTAGTTCAGGGTTCTTTGAGATTTTTGAAGTTTCAGGATGTTTCGGGTTTGAGAGGTTAGTCTGTGAGACGCTCTGGTCTATGAGACATTAGAATCTTAAATTGGTTGAGAGATTGAGATGTTTGAGTCTGTGTGGCACTCGGGCCTATGAGATGTTTGAGACCTTAAGATGTCGAAGTCTGTGAGATGCTCGGGTCGGTGAGACGCTCAGGTCTGTGAGATTCTCAGGTCTGTGAGACATTCGAATCATTAGGATAACAAAGTTTGTGAGATGCTTAGGTCTGTGAGACATTTAGAGTGTAGAGGAAATTTAAATGAAATTGAAATTGAATTAGAGTTGAATTGGAATTGAATTTGAAATGTGGAATTGAATTGAATTTGGAATTGAAATTAAAATTGAATGGGAATCGAAATTGAATTTAAAATTGGAAATGAATTTAGAATTGAATGAATTTCTATTTGAATTGGAATTGAGATTTAAATGATTTTGGATTGAAATGAATTTTTGTATTGAATTGGAATGAAATGAATTTTTGAATTGAAATGAGTTTTGAAATGAGATTGAATTGGGATTGAAATGATTTTGGATTGAAATGAATTTTGAATTGAATTGAATGGAATTGGAATGAATCAAAGTGAATTGGACTGAATTGAAGTGAGTTGGGCTGAAGTGAAATGAGTTGGACTGAGGTGAAATGAGTTGGGCTGAGGTGAAATGAGTTGGGCTGAGTTAAAAAGTGGGCCGGATTTGGGCCTCAAAATCTAGCAAGACTTGAGCCTTAAAATTTGGGCCAGATTTGGGCTTTAAAAATTGTATCAAATTTTGGGCCACAAATTAGGCTTCCAAATTGGGCTTGGATTATTTTGATTTTAGACTCTTTTTTTAACAAATTAATCACAAAAGAAGTAAATTTTTTTTCTTTTTGAGAGACAATTTTCGGATGAGTGATTTTATTTTTGGGAACAAAGAATCTTGAATTCTTGAAGTGGATTTTTATTAATTGCGCATTTTAATAGACAATTGTGGATGGTTTCAAAAGTTTTTTTTAGGAGAGATATTCCACACAAACAGGTACTACGACCTTAATGTGAGTAACATCTGTGAATAAGTTCTAGGGCTTTTTTAAAGAGGCCCACAGAAAATTGTAAGCCCACACCGATAAATCGGTTCTCAAAGTGACTTGGGTTACCTATGGGCTCATCTGTACTAACCAATGGATCAAACCCCTGAATTTGATTAGACCTGACCCATTAAGCAACTCAACAACAATGATCGATTATAACTGACAGAAACATAAAATGACTGAAACAACAATGAAATGAAATGATTAAAACCAAACGTAATTGTAACACCCCATCCAAGCCAATCGTGGTTATCGCAAAACTAAACCATCAATAGAATACGTCGCAGCGGAGATAATAAACACCTGGACCTTGCCACGGTCTGATCGTTAGAATATACCGACCTTAACATTTACAATACTTATCCAAAATACTTAACCAACCCAAAACATCACCATCCACAATATCACAACCAACCGAGTACAAATAGCTAAGACATAATCACAACCTTACATCAGTTTAAATATAAACAGACGGGTGCACAGGCGCAACCCGAACTCAAAATAAATATCCCATCCTAAGTCTAACCGCTCCTACTCTCGTAGTGCGTCCTCATGGGTCTCTTACCTGCAAGTGTAAAAACAGCCCCCAAAGGGGGTCAGCACGAATGCTGGTACACCCTCTCATGGCCCCCAAGCTAATGGGGCTACGACGACTAATTGTTGATAGCATGGAAATTGATTACATACACAAACATAATATGAAGTGCAATAACAATAACCATAGATGAACACATATAGTTCACAACCAATGAACGACTCGAGCGTTCCCTTATCAAGTGGGTTAGTAACCCCCTCCTTAGTCCTCATTTCCTTACTCTCAGTTCCTTACCTTACCTTAATCTTAATCTCAACTTATTCTCAGTTTACAAACCGTTCCTGGAAGGGAATGGTTGTAGCTTAATTCAAACCTGGGATTTAGGTGATCCCACCGCACCATCTTAATGCCACCTACTCTGGACGGGAGTCCAGCGTAGCTGAGCCGGCAACCGGCCCTAGGCTACAAGTCCAAAGACAAGTCCTTAAGCGGAGGGCGGATCTGATTCAGATACCGTCCCCTTTTTCCTTAGCATGCATGACCGGAGATCGGTCCCGGGTTTCCTCACTCAAGTTCCAGTTAGAAGAAGTCTTAATCACCATGTGCTAGCTAAGCCTTAACGGGCATTAACCAACAACCACCAAACTTAACTCTTATTCTTAACTCAGTAAGTACTAACTTGGTTAGTAACAATCTCAAGTCTCGCGGGTTAGTGTAAAGATAACACAAACACAACGAGAACAAATATAACCGGTTGTATGCTTTATCTTGTTTTAGTCATAGCAATTAAACAGATAGCACACAAGCCGAGGGACACCTCGTTAGCAAGCAGGTCAAAAGAAAGATTGTACCGTTCACCGTCGATCGTTGTTTGATTAGCCTTCTTCGGGGTCCCAATTCACAAACCTAAAACATTGGTTCATTTTAGACCATTAGTTATTTGTACCTTACTTATCTCACTTAATTCCTAAAGATCCCCCCTTTGAATGCCTTCTTAAGTCTTTGCCACTTAACTTTAAACATTAAAATTTATACTTAACTTAACTTAATCCCTTAAGTTCTTAGGGTCCTAATCATTACCACCCTACCAAAGGTATACCCTATTACCTATTGCCATCCTTAGGATTTAAAATTTCTTTTTTTTTTATTTTTAGGCTCGACCGAACTTCCGACCGACCTTACCCAAGGTCGGTCCATTCCAGAACACATTACCGTTTGAAAATTCTACCCCGACCGACCTTGCAAGTCCGGTCCCCAAGGTCGGTCCATTCCCGAGAGTTTCCCCGAGGGAAATTTGAGCTCGACCGAACTTGTCAAGTCCGGTCCTATGTTCGGTCGATTCCAGAGACTTATTACCGTACAAAATTCTTGGCATGACCGACCTTGCAAGTCCTGTCCCAAGGTCGGTCCATTCCAGAGACTTAATTCCTTCACAAAATACAAGCCCGACCGAACTTGTAAGTCCGGTCCTATGTTCGGTCGATTCCAGAAACTTTCTCCGGCAGTGTAAACTGAGCTCGACCGACCTTGCAGGTCCGGTCCTAAGGTCGGTCGGCTCCAGAACCTTGTTTCTAAATTCTCTTTTAACTCCAAACTTCTCCTCATATATCCTAATATGTTATAACCTCATTTGGGCACCTCAAATACACCTTAAGCCCTCCTCTAAACACATTAAATCATTCACCAAGATCCACCTTAGTCATTATGCATTTTCCTTGTAATAATGCTAACACTTGTAATGTTTTCCACTAGGTTTCTAGGTGGTGGTTCATACCTAATGTAACCACTATGCCAAATGTTTCCCCACCACTATAACATCATCTCCCAAGCTTCTTTCACCATCTAAAACTCTTTTATGCATTTACTTAAAGTTCCTTCACAAGCTTAAGCTTCCATCCATCAACACCTTATTTCCTTCCTAGTTGTTTACCAACATATGCCTAAGTCCTAAATACTCAAATACATTCTCTTCATTCCTAAATCCTTCATAGTAATGCCTAAGTCATTATAACTCATTATAACACTTTATCTCACCCCTTTTTCATCAAAACAACCTCTAAAACTTCCTAGTACTTCCTTAGTCATTAAATTCCCTTAGAACATCTTAAACACTTAAGTTCTCCTTTAAATTTTGCCATGGGTTCTCTAGTATATAGAACATCTTAACACTTGGTTTTTCTCCATCAAACAACCAATATCACTCAAATTCTCATCACAACACCTTAACACACAATTTACACCAAAACTACACCACATCATCATATAGTGCTTAAACTTAAAATGCTTGGCACTTAGGCCCTTAAATGACAATAATCTTAACCACTGAATTTCCACATATATTTGCCTTTAACCTGCGAATACGCACAACAAGGCTCCCATTGAAGTAAAATGCTTCTTATAATTCATCTCAACATTGTTTTAACTATCTCTTCTTCTCATTTGCTCTTTAGTCACATGTTCACAAGTATAGTCATTGTTTCTCCTAGGTTTTATATAACCCTTTTCTAATGTAAACTCTACACTAAACCCATCACATATCTAAATCCCATTCCCTTAAACAATAAAACACCTTAAGGTAAGTAATTTACCTTGTTCTTTTACAAGCTTTAAAAGCTTTCTTCCTTAGGTTTTTCCTTGCTCAATCTCGGTCACCAATATATATCTCCTTGCCAATGTTCTAACCAATATCCAATGACTCCAATGAGTACTAGATAATACATTAACCCTAAGGAACAAACCCTAGGTTAAAAATGTGCTTTAAGGTATTAAGGTGATTGTTTTACCTTGGTTTCTCAAGACAAGCTTGGATATGAAGCAAGAGGGACCTCCTCAATCCTTTGAAGAGTAGAAAACAAGCTAGAACAAGGCATAAACATGGAGTCCCATGAGTGCAAATTTTCGGACAAGGAAAGAAATGATGGAAACCTAGATTTTCTTACACTTTCTTTACCTTAAGAGAATGGAGAAGCCAATGGAGTCTCCAAACTTGAATTTCCTCCTCTAATGGTGGTTTGTCTTGGCACCAAATCAAAGCTCTTGAAGTTTTGAAAAGATAGAAAGAGAGCTTGAGCTAACTAAGAGGAATATGTAATTTGTTTTGGTTTTGGAGCTAAAATGAGCAAGATGTGTGCAAAGCTAGATGGAGCTAGCATGAAGGTTGAGTTCTTACGTGAGAGAGAAGAAAGAGAGCAAAGAAAATCGGTGGAGAAGTTGGAGAATGAAGAGGTGAGGAGAGAGGTGAGTTAAAATGAGATCTTTATATTGTAAAGTAAATAGTACTTTTGCTTTTTCCTTTAATTTCCTTTCTTATTTGCTTAATGACTCATAAAGGTGGTGACTCACCTTATAAGAAACTGGCCCCCATTTAATAATAAGGGTACTTAAGTCTTTGTTGACCAAATCTCTCACTTATATTGACTTATGTTATAAACTAGCTTAATTAAGTTACTATTCACCAAAACAAGGCACATTGTTGTGAAATTTTTGATTTCCCATTGATATAGACTTCCAAATGTGATACTATATAGTACACATGTTAATTAAAGAGTAATGATGGACACCTAGCCATTCAAAACTCATTTACAAGACAATTTTTCAAAAATGTGCTTTAAGACTCCTTAAAGCACATTTTGTGTTTTAACTTGTTTTCAAGCTTGGTTTTCTTTGGATATTGATTTAAAATGACCATTAGGATATTACTAAGGTCTTAGAACAATATTTGGGTACTCACCCAAGTCTCTCCAAGCTTAGAGCACGTTTTTGCTTAAACTGCTCTTTTGGTGTTTCCTTATATTTTCTTTGATTAGAAATGTTTCTTAATGTTTGTAAGGCATTATTTAGCCTCCTTATATCTTATTTTATCATTTAAACACCATATCTAAGTTTGGGGTATTTCAGTAATAGTCTGAGTCGCGTTTGTCTCATGTGAACCAACAGTGGACTAGCAAATTAACTTTATTCAAGCGGAAAAATCTATAACCTAGCGATGTTTTAAACCTATGATTCGAGACATGACGAAAACACATTAAACCATCGGTTATTCCTCCCTTCCTTAGCCTAAACTTACCTTTAGCTAAGCCAAACGAAGTGAGAAAAATCACACTAGTTTAAATGGTAATATATGAATCACAACGACAAAATTGGAATCCCAAAATCACAAGCATAATCGGAGGTATGACACCCATTGACAATATGAAGGAACTTAACCACGACATTTAGCATAACACATAGGAGATTATTTAGATTAGAATCAAATACCACTAGAGGAATAATAGAAATTCCGTGAGGAGAGCTTAAAATAGAAACAAAATAGTCAAACATGTTAGTTCATAAGAATAATCAAATGAGCAATGGGGGGATGAAGAGGTTAACATAAACTACAGGAGTGCTCGTGTTTGTCCCTTACGAAATTCAGACACCCACATAGAGGCGAGCATAACCTGTCAAAAACATAATCCAAGCAGAGTATAGAGTTTTGAACCAAGAAAGGAATCACATGTATTTCAGTCGGATCCTTATCATTTTACCAGGGTTAAACCCATCAAACATGGATCGAGCACAAACAAGGCGAAAGTCAAACCAAACTAGAGCATATACGAAATGAACAGGGAGTTGTATACGCACAAGGTAACACGAGGAAGGTTTACACTATGAAATACAAGGAGACTACAAATTTTTCATTGGTCGAATAACAACAAAACAAGAGAGATGTAGCCATTTATATTCACGTTAAAAAGATGAGAATCGGAAAAGAAACAGATGACCACTGAAAATAGAAAAGCAAAATTGAATAACATAATGAAAAATAAAAAAACTGTGGGCGTCTCTTCGGATGAGATAATCAGTAACCAGTGAAACCGTTTTCTATGCCTCACCCCTAGTTCCCTTGGCCGAGATACATACAAAAAAGAAAGGAAATAGAACAAGTGTGAAGGAGAAATGAAGAACCGAGAGTAAGGAGGATTTTAGATTGACTTTGAGTTCGAAGACCAGCTTCCTCTTACTCTAATCAGGTGTCGGACAGAAACCGTAAGGATTGGACCAAAATTTGTCGGCGTAGGCTTCAGAGATCAATTTCGATGTGGCCGCATCCCTCTTCACTACTCTATTCGAAGACTGGAAAAGGAACGCCAAAGGACTCTCAAACTCCCAATCAGTTTTTGTGATGAAACTACAGTGTTTTTTGGCTCTCTGTTGAGAAAGAGAAGAGAAGGAGCGGAGAAAAGGGAAACTCGGATGGAGATTTCTGGCAAACCTTTGATTCAAGCGAGTGGGATTTTTAGAATATACAGGCGATGATTTTTTTGGTTTCTAGGTTCGTTGGTTTGATGATGGGGGAGGGGAGTGAATTGGAAGATGAGGAAGAGAAGGTTTAGGAAGAAAGAAAAAACAGAGAGGCGACTACAGTGGAGACAAAAATTCCTGATGGAATGTTGCTAGTTTTTAAAACTAGAGATGAGATAAGGGATTGCTAGGTGCCCGCTGGCTCAAAGTAAATTAGGGTTTTCTAACAAGTGAGGTCTCCAACAGCTAGGGAAAAAAAAAAAAAAGAATAACGTGGCAAAATGTTGCATTGTGTAACAAGTTTCGAACATGAAACATCAAGCATTTCAAGGTTCATCACTAGCCAATTTACTATCAACCAATCCTGATGGTAGGATGTTGGAAAATGTACATAAGGCATGGTTTGATCTGAGTGAATTCCTAAAAACGCTAGGGTTTTACACATGTAAACATAGAATAAAACTAAAAGGCTTCATCAAAATGGAAATGTTTTATTCTGAACAGACACGAAATAATGGAGTGAGATACATAAACAAAATTATCATAGTAAAAAATAATAGTAATAAAGTACGAAGAATAATGATAATGCGTACGCAAAAATAATGAGATAGTACTAATACAACAATGATAAAATTACAAGCAAATGGAATAAAAATTGAAATTAAATTAATATGTACGAAAATTAGTAAATAAGATTCAAAAAGGCACGAGTAAGAGTAACAAAATAAAATGAGATGAGAGGAGAGTTCAATCGAATTAGCGACAAAACGAATATGCTAACATGGAATATGATAGTGAAAAGGTATATAAAATGATGAAGATGATTAGTAAAAAACTAATGTGATAAAGCAAAGAAAACACAAAGTACTAATAAAGGTAATGCCAAGTAAATGTAACAATGAAATGAAAATAAGATAAAATAAACATTGTAACGAGTGATAGCATGAACTAAAATAAACGAATATGCAAAATAAATAGCAAATATAACGTAACAACTAACATGAAATAAATCAAAAAATAAAATGGTAAAATAAGTGAATAATGAAAAAGGGACAGATTTGAAAACGGATGCTTGTGAAATTAATTTTAAAAAATTTTCATAACATGACAGTTTCAATTGGTATGCACATGAAACGTTTTGAAAGAAAGGCGACGACCCTCTTATTATTATCTTTTGGAGTTTTCTTATAGGGTGAGAATTTTGGTTTTGTCTAATAATGGATCCCCTTGATTCAATTCTGCAAGAGAAGACTTGCAGACTTGGATCAAGGTTGAAAGGGCGCCACCAAAAATTCTACACTGCGGTTAATGAGGTGCAATACGATTGAAAAAGGATAGGAGGTGTGCGACTAGCCTATGACGTAAAGATTTAATGCAAAAAATATTTACAATTAGGGAAGAATACAAAGGTTTTGATGGGTGAGGGACAAGCCCTGAACACAATGGTTGGATTTGGTAAACGAATTTTGAACATGAACAATTGTTGGGTTGGGTGCTTGAGGGCTTATGACGAGCCTCAACTGGACCTCTTGACATCTAGTTCTAGGAATTATGACGAGCCTAGAATGCAGATTCAGTATAATACTAGTAGCGCAATAGCTGCCTAGCAGATGTAAAACGAAAACACGACCGCACTAGTAGCGCAATAGCTACCTAGCAGGTGTAAAACGAAAAAGCGACCGCATTAGTAGCGCAATAGCTGTCTAGCGGGTGTAAAACGAAAAAGCGACCGCACTAGTAGCGCAATAGCTGCCTAGCGGGTGTAAAATGAAAAAGCGACAGCACTAGTAATGCAATAGCTGCCTAGAGGGTGTAAAACGAAAAAGCGACCACACTATAGCGCAATAGCTGCCTAGCGGGTGTAAAACAAAAAAGCGACTGCACTAATAGCGCAATAGCTGCCTAGCGGGTGTAAAATGAAAAAGCGACCGCACTAGTAGCGCAATAGCTGTCTAACGGGTGTAAAACAAAAAAGTGACTGCACTAGTAGTGCAATAGCTGCCTAGCGGGTGTAAAATGAAAAAGCGACTGCACTAGTTGCGCAATAGCTGCCTGGCGGGTGTAAAACGAAAAAGCGACCGCGCTAGTAGCGCAATAGCTGCCTAGCGGATGTAAAATGAAAAAGTGACCGCACTAGTAGCGCAATAGCTGTCTAGCGGGTGTAAAACAAAAAAGTGACCGCACTAGTAGCGCAATAGCTGCCTAGCGGGTGTAAAATGAAAAACTGACTGCAATAGTGTAACACCCACACTTTACTAAGGAAAACTAACCATCTTATATAAGTGTATAATTATCACAGCGGAAGACTTTACAAATTTTTTCCTTCTCCTGGGTGTTACCGCCACATCCACACACCTACTGTGGATGCTAAGGCTAAAAGAAACTACACCACCTTTATCCAAAAATGATTACACTCCTTAACTCATCTTCCCACCAAAATCTAAGTAACTGTTTTACACAAAAGTTCTATTGTTTCAAAAAAAAGGACAACTTAAGAACTACTGAAAATAAGCAAAACATTTCTTCACTTGCTCCACCGTCATGGTCCTTATCCTAGTTTTCCTTGTAGCTGGTCAGTAGATTAGAGTCTTTAGGATAAGCTTCCTTGTTATAACCACCTGGACTCTTGTGACTAAGCCCAGATTGTTTACTAAGTATACATCGATAAAGTATCTAAAGGTTGAAGTGTAACCCTCCCACTTAGCCATCCAAATAAAGTCATCCTGCAACCATAAAACCATACATAGAGAAAGGGGTCGCAGATAAAGTTAGAAAAACTGAGTAGTTCTCGTCACCACCTGTAAAATTCATTTTATCTTTTATTAAACACTTTAATATGAATAATAACACACAATTAAGTCATACCACATCATAACCATAACAAAATACAAGATATAAAACAATCAAGAAGATACTACCACAAATTTTAATCCATTTTAGTCCTTCCACCAATCCTCGGGCACACCGGTCTTTCGACAAAGGGCACTAAGACCCTCGGCCCCTTGGACAATTATTTCCACCTCAACCCATGTCCTTAAGTGTGCACACCCCCTATAGATCATCAGCCTATAGAGTAGATCATGATGGCTTGCCCACAATTCATTGGTAGTGGGAAAAATCAGTGTCTGGCCTCTGAGGGCTCATAAACTTGTGTAACCAGATTCCAAAGTGGATACCAAGTGATTAAGCAGTCCAACCACGTCCTTAACCTTAATAAAACATCCACACAACATACCAAGAAGAATCAAAGCACATAGCAACAATTAACCATATCAAAACCAAGTTAGAACACATCATAAACACCTTGAAAATACCTTAAGAACAACCCCTTGTTTAAGGTCTTAGCTCTGTATAAATTCGACCCACCTTTTAACCAGTCCAATATAAACATCTTATGAGTATTTGGTCACGAAACCAAAGCAAGAAACCTTCAAAAACCCCTTCATAATTTGAATAGAGACCAGAAAGGTCTTAAAGCACGTTTTTAGGTCTTGTCTTACCTTTAACTCATAAAACCTCAACTGGAGAACTTACCCACAAACTGGAATATTGTATAGGGATAAGTACTCATACGTTTTAGCTAAAAACCCACGGAAGTTATTCACAAAAATCACACACCAAGCTGGCTTCAAGTTAAAGCACCAAATTCACAGAATCTGACATCAAATGTTCAAGGTTTGTTCACCAAGTTTCCCAGAACTTCACGAGGCTTATTATACAAAAAAATCACCATTGAAGAGTCTACTTTCACACCATGAAAATAGTTAGAAGAAATACGCAGTATAAGCTGCCGAAAATAGCACAAACAGAAAGTGTCACCAGAATTGACACATGAGGAAAGATTGGTGGAGCACGGGAACTACCTGGCTCCTTCTCGCCATATCTCTCCACCAGCAGTTAGGTACTTAAAGTAGATACGTGGGGATACCAAGAAATCCAAGAGATTCGCTTGGAAGGCCTCCAAATCCTCTCACCTTTATATGAATTCTGCATTGGGAAGATAATTGGCTTCTATTTTAGTGTTCTTGGGTGGATGGCTTGATTTAACTTATAATTCGTGCTTCTATGGGTTTACTGAGGTAGGAGAAGGTTTGTGTTGTGTGTTGGAAGGCCTGGGCGTGGATCCTCTTATATAGGCAGAAGAAGAGATGTCTTAAGGCAAAGGAAAGGCTTATAAGGGTGATACCTAGCTTAACACCCATCCTCCTCTTATTGGCTATTGGTTTGGCTATGTTTAAACATGACACATAAGTTATGACAAGGCTGGGTCATGGTCAGCCAAATGAGAAGCCATCATGGGCTGAAAACTAATGATAATATGTAATAAATTACATTTTTAATTAAGGTGTTTAAGAGCAAATAAGGAACATGTTGTTTTACTTTGACTTAAAATTTAGATAATGACCTTGTGACACCTCCTACTATCTTGCTTCACCTCCCTACTTGCTTGCTAGCTTGTGTGGACAACTTTTAACCAATCATTTCACGACACCTCGTGCTTAGGTTAACTAGTTAGCCACCTCATGCTTCCTACCAACTAGGTCTCCATCTCGTGCTTACCTCAACTAGGTCTCCACCTCATGCTTACCAAGCTTTTTAAGGAGTTTCCTAAGGAGAAAAGTGATTATGATGGAGTAAAACTAGCTTTGGGGGCATTTCCGACTACTAGAATTTTATCGGGTCTTGTAGAATTTTCTAAGGCTTTCAATCTCTGTTTATTAGGGTTTTCTAGGGTCTTATTAAGTTCCCAAGGCTTTCCTAAAGTTTTTAAGGTCATCTCCATGATTTCTGGGACTTTCGAAACTTCCGGGAACTAGGGTTTCCAACATTTCCGGGACTTATGGGAATTAGGGTTTCTAGCGTTTCCGGGACTTCAAGGACATTAGGGTTTCTTTCTAACTTGGGGTATTTCAACTAATAGCGCAATAGCTGCCTAGCGGATGTAAAATGAAAAAGCGACCGCACTAGTAGCGCAATAGCTGCCTAGCGGGTGTAAAACGAACAAGTGACCGCACAAGTAGTGCAATAGCTGCCTAGCGGGTGTAAAACAAAAAAGCGACCGCACTAGTAGCGTAATAGCTGCCTAGCGGGTGTAAAATGAAAAAGCGACCGCACTTGTAGCGCAATAGCTGTCTAGTGGGTGTAAAACGAAAAAGTGACCGCACTAGTAGAGCAATAGATGCCTAGCAGTTGTAAAATGAAAAAGCGACCGCACTAGTAGCGCAATAGCTGCCTAGCGGGTGTAAAATAAAAAAGTGACCTCACTAGTAGCGCAATAGCTGTCTAGCGGGTGTAAGACGAAAAAGTGACCGCACTAGTAGCGCAATAGCTGCCTAGCGGGTGTAAAATGAAAAAGCGATCACACTAGTAGCGCAATAGCTGCATAGCGGGTGTAAAACTAAAATGCGACCGCACTAGTAGTGCAATAGCTGCCTAGCAGGTGCAAAACAAAAAAATGACCGCACTAGTAGCGTAATAGCCGCCTAGCGGGTGTAAAACGAAAAGGCAACCGCACTAGTAGCGCAATAGCTGCCTAGCGGGTGTAAAATGAAAAAGCGACCACACTAGTAGCGCAATAGCTACCTAGCGGGTGTAAAACAAAAAAGCCATTGCACTAGCTGCCTAGCGGGTGTAAAACAAAAATGCGACCGCATTAGTAGTGCAATAGCTGCCTAACGGGTGTAAAACGAAAAAGCGACCGCACTAGTAGCGCAATAGATGCCTAGCGGGTGTAAAACGAAAAAGCAACCGCACTAGTAGTGCCATAGCTGCCTAGCGGGTGTAAAACAAAAAACAGCCGGACTAGTAGCGCAATAGCTGCCTAGCGGGTGTAAAATGAAAAACGACCGCACTGGTAGCGCAATACTGCCTAGCGGGTGTAAAATGAAAAATCGACCTCACTAGTAGCACAATAATTGCTTAGCAGGTGTAAAATGAAAATGCGACCGCACCAGTAGTGCAATGGCTTCCTGGTGGGTGTAAAACAAAAAATGCGACTGCACCAGTAGCGTAGTAGCTGTCTGGCGGGTTTGAACCAAAAGAGGTGAATGGAATAGTAAAAAATTTTTATGAGTGAAAGGCCACCTGAGTGGAATGAAGATTATATTTTTGGGTACCCATGAAACGATTCCCACATGCAAATGAATTGAGATATGACGTGGTTAACAAATGCATTAATTGAATCAAAACCCAATGTTTGAGGATGTAGATTTTTTGCATGAGCTGATGGCTCCGAAGTTGCTTCAAAGCTTCGGGATGGCTCTGACACGATGTAACACCCCATCCAACAACAAACACATAACAACAATCTGCAGCAGAAAATATACTTCATCACATTACTTAACTTGTTGGTGTTACACGCCGTTAACCACCCACGTGGCTAACAAGGCTATTACATAAAAATTATACCGGTCTGATGGACTAGATTCCTGAGCGACTACACATTATTATCCCTTTCCATTAACAACAAAACATACACATACCTTCCAACTGTACCGAGTATTTACAAACTGATGCCGATAACAATTTCGGTCTTACTACACCTACTGTATATATACAACTTAAATGATTACCCGTACAACGACTACCCCCGTCCTACTCTCGAACGGCTTCCAGCTCTTTGTACCTGAAATAGGAAAAGAAGAGAAAGGGTGGCCCCCAAGGGGCTCAGCACCTTTGCTGGTATGGTAATCCTGCAGCCCACATGCTACCGGGCCACACACAACTAATTGTCGTCTTAACATGCGGTTGATTATATTTAAATCATGCATGTAACTTAAAACACAACATGAATCATTCCGCCTCAATGGCTCAACAAAAGATAACATATCCATACTTGATAGGTCACTCATGGTATTCATTACCCCTAGAGTGTTTCTCCTCCAATTGAGCTACTTCCTTAATAGACGACAACTACCCATTAATCGGGTTATCCTTAAACGCCTCTTATCCCAAACTGGGATTCATATCCATGATCCACATACTCCACATTTTACAACATATAGCATACACTACATAACAACACTTTTCACGTTTCAACGTGCACATAACAGCATCGCAATAGAAATTGCATTACAACAACAATACATAACATAACGGGAGCGGTCCTCTTAGGAACCGACCCAAACATTGTTAATTCACTGGTGAGCCTAGAGAATGATGTCACCCTCATGGTAAGCTCGTTATACAACACTCATTACCTTCCTAATAGTCGGACGAGTAACTTAAGTTAAGATGGTTCGGGTTTGGTGACCCGAACACACCACACAAACACATGTTCCCCCTAAACCGATCATAAGTCAGAATAGCTAAGCTTTGGAGTAAGCTAATGGGAGATCATAACCCGTGAGGGAAACAACCATAATAGAGAGAAGGGTAAGGCTAAAAAGGATACCCACTCCCAAACAACGCGCGACCGGCCTAACCGGATTCCTCACCCCTGTTAGTACATACTTACTTTTAGATATTAGTTAGTACCCCAATATGGAGTCTATCACATCCACACAACATACAGTATTACAACTGGGTTACACGTACGAGGGAGGTCCTTACATACACACACAAATATCACACAATTAACACACGTATAGCCGTGGTTAGAACGTCCCATGGTTCGGGTCGTTTAATCCGAATACCGAACTCTCATGTGATCCTAGACTCAGTTAGCTAAGGTTTAACACTTTCGAGGTTAAATGGTATCGGAGTTGAACACGCGACATAAATGAATTACTATAAACTCATTACATGTTTTATCTTACAACGTGGCAAACATACAGAAAAACACATTGGCATACAAGCAGGTGTAATCCGGTAGGACACAGGTTGCAAGAAAACCATACCTGTCACCGGAGTCCACTTTATCATGTCCACTTATGTTCCTCGAACAATTCTCGAACAACTGGTAACATTACATGTACTTTTATTAACATCGGGGTAACATGATTGTTTAAAGTCCAATGCTCATAACTTATCCCCGTTAACTTAGTTAAATAACTTCACATTTTAACTTATTTTTTTCTTTACATTTTAATACAACTTTTTCCCCACTAAATTGTCATTATAACTCACTTAACATGTCCTTAACAATCATTACTTAATAATCCCCATCATCTATAACCTTAAACAATGTTTTTTTTTACATATTTTGGGTCGTCCGACCCACCGTCCGACCCACAACTGGGTCGGACCGTTCCAGAAACTTTTCCCGTCTTTTAAATACACCTGTCCGACCCATGTCCGACCCAAGACCTCTGGGTCGAACCATTCCAAAACCCTCAACGGGTGAACTAACAGGGCTGTCCGACCCACCCTGGGTCGGACCACTGAGTCGGACAACATCAGAACTTGTCCAAAACTTGTCAAACTTTCTCCAAACTTTTCCTCAAGCCTCCTAATGTGTTCTAACATCATTTGGCACATTTAACCCTTCATATAACCTCAATAAAACTCATTTTGTAACTCCTTAAACACTTACTCATTTCATACCAAAATTCCTAACACTTATGATATTTTCTCCTTGGTTTTCTAAGTGGTGTTTCTTACCTATGATAACCACCATGCCAATAATGTTTCCTCACCACTACAACATCATCTCCCAAGCATCTTTTCCTCCTAAACAACTCCTTGAACATCTTACCTAAACATCATTTCCTCCTTGTACATTAACATTCCTAAACCTTAAACAAACTTCTCCAAGACTTTAATTCATCCTCAAAAACACACATTGAATTCCTAGAACTTCCAAGATAATACCTAAATCCTTGTATACTCTAAATCACCTTAATACATGCTTTCTTCCATAGTAAAACACTTGTTCACTTTTAACACTTCCTAGTTCACCAAAACTTATTTAAAACACTTAGAACTTCTTATACATTTTCCAAATTTTGCCATAGCTTCTCTTGTATATTCTCACATCCAAACACTTAGGTTTTTACCTTATTTCATTCAAGAACACCTAAAATCCATCAAGAACTTCCTCACACACAAAACTTCACCAAATTTACACTACATCACAATATAGTGCATAAACTTAAATTGCTTGGCACTTAGGCCCGTTAAATAACATGGCTCTTAGGCCCTTAAATAACATAAACCTTAGACACTGAATTTCCCACATAAATAATGCCTTTGACCTGCAATTACATACAATAACACATATACCCTTTAATAGTTTCCTTGAGAGCATTTTACTCGGTCATTCACCATTGGCTCCTTAGGTATTTTATTAAGCAAATCAAGCTCATGTTTCCTAAGGCATTTAAACTACATTGAGATAGTTTGTTTACCTCTTTTCCTCTCAAGATTTTTACTTGTACACTCTTGTTCTTCCTTGTTTGGAAATCGGCAAGAGGACTTGGTTACTTGTCAATGTTCTAATCAATATACAAGTAACACCAATGAGCATTCAAGCTTCATGCTTAAACTCATTTACAAACCCTAGGTTATATATGTTGTCTTAACACATTAAGGTAATTGTTTTACCTTGGAATTGGAAGAGAGCTTGAATGAGTATCAAGAGAGGACTCCTCCTAGCCCTTGGAAGATTCAATGAAGCTAAAACAAGCAAGGTAAAGACACCATCAATGGTGATTTTTGGACAACACACAACACATGAAGGAAATGTTGTTTTTCTTTGATCTTCCTTACCTAGAAGCAAAGGAAAATGACAAGGCATGAAAAAGTGAGCTCAAGCTCCAACAATGGTGAATCTTCATGGCACCGAAATGGAGTTCTTGAAGATTTGAAAAGACAAGATTGTAGAGCTTGACTTAACTAAGAGAATGGTGGTCTTAGTTTTTGATTTGGCAAAGAGAGCTAGGTGATATAAGAGTTCAAAGATGGAGAATGGTGTGAGAGCTGCTGCAAACCGATGGAGAGAGGAGGAAGAAGGGTTGGCTACGGTGGGAACAAAAGAAATGAGAGAATGAGAAGGTAAGTAGCTAGTTTTAGATATTTGCTTCAAGGATCTAAGATGGCTCTAGCATGCATTGATGGCTCTAGTGTGACCAATGGTTTCGGGGTTACATTGACGGCTCTGGCATGCACTGATGGCTCCGGTGTGCACTGATTGCTCGAGAGTGACCAATGGTCTCGGGTGGTTGGTGGGTTTGAAACGGTTGGTGGATTTAGTTGTTTTGAAGTTGTTTGATGGCTCTAGTGACGGATTTATTATGGTTTGATGGCTCATGTGGTGGACCTATTGTGGTTTCATGGCTCCTGCATCATTCTACATATAGCTCCATGGTGGCTCCGGAATAACTTCAATGTGACTACGAGGGGAAAAAGGATGAGCTTTTTTTCCTTTGAGGTGGTCGCACCCTGGATGGGCTGCTTATGTACTCAATTCCATACTGAGATCAGACCATACGTATTTCCATCCTCTGTGAGCAAGGTCTTAGTGACTCAATGACTCTGACAAGGATTTGTGGTGGATCCCGTATTGTTGTCGGATTGTTGGGATGGCCCCCGTGTAGCTCTATCGATGGTCTCAATGTCTGAGGATGGCTCCCGCATGGCTCCAGCTTGGTTCGAGATGGCCTCAATGTTGCTCCAGGGCTGGTCTTGGTATGACTGTGAATGACACTAGACGGCTCCAAGATGATCTTTGAATGGCTTCGGGTGGCTCCTGTTTGGTTCTATGTAGCTCGAGGATATCCTATAGTGGCTCAAAGATGGTTTGATATAGCTTGATGATGGCCAAGGATGGCTCTAGTTGACATCTTTTGATCGAAAGTTACCCTTCACAATTGCAATTGAAGTTGACTTTTAGCGAGACTAGGTAGAATTCTTACCAGTCGGATGTTGTTGATGAACTGGTAATAATGCATGCAGATATTAAATGCTAGATACGATGCAAAATGCATATGCAATTTTTGAAGAGAAGGTATGGCCCTATCTCTATTAATACTCCCTCCGTCCCACCTTGACCGAACTATTTACTATTTGGACATGTTGTTTGACTTCAATTTTTAACATATAAGATAAATTAATTTTGAAAATTTAAGTTTTGCATATGATTCCTTACATGATAAACTATATAATACAAAATTTAGTTTTATAAAATTATTTTACCTTATATGTTTAATATTGAGGTGGAAAAACGTGTCAAAAAGTAAACAGTACACTTATGACGGGACAGAGGTAGTATGAGGTTTACGAATATAAGACATCTTTAGTTTGATCTAGAGTGATTGCTGAGCTAGAATGCGCGAATCACTTTCCTCTTACGGAGGGATGCGGGTCAATATCTCATGAGTTTGGTTGTGTGTGCAAAGAGGTGTGATGATACTCTCGATGCTCAGAGTAGTATTTTCCTAAGAATTTCTTTTAGAGGTTATGGACTTTCTGATCCTCACAAATTCCTCACTTGCATTGGGGTTAGCTGTAAATGATTTGGTGCTTCAATCAAAGAGTCACTCACACTCCAAAGACCTTGTGGGGTAAGGTCACATTCTTCCACTCATAGTCCCTTTGGGATGACAGGACATGTTGATGACAAGTACGAAGATTATGATTCATGTTTCAGATCCGATACTTTCAGTTAACGCTCATTAACTTATGAGTCAAAGGTTTTTTATCGGGTTGTAACGGGTTGTGGGGTATGATGTATGTCATATGGGACTGGAAGATTTATTTGGGAATTGTGGAGCTTTCGTGCAATAGAGGACATGTTTCACCTTCACCATGGGTGAAATGATTAGACAAACGATCTTTGAGAAACCTTGTTAGTTTCGGTGGGACATCATTGGTCCTTTGGATTTGGTTTCCCCATTCTTGCCTCTTTTGGTGTACGGTTTGAACACTCTTCCCATTTTTCTTTTGTGAAATTGCATTTGGCTCGTCAATGTTCTCAATTGTTCTTTTCTTTGTATGTTGGCTTTCAGCTTTGGAGTTGCATTGACTCACTGATCTTCTTGAACATTTTTAGTGTTCTTTTATGGTTTTTTACTTTGGAGTTGCATTGACTCACTTATTTCTTTGAACATTTCATTTGTTGTTTTTGTTAAAGATGGTGGAGAGAGACCATGGCTCCAGCTCATTAGTAATCCTCTATTGCAAAGGCAGGCAAGTATATGTACATGGGTTGGCATGTTGTGGAGTTCACAGAAAAAGGTTTATCGTGAAAGGCTCAGCGGGGCTCACTAAGGAATTATGTACAGGGCAGTCAAAGCTTTTTGGTTTTGTGGAGATTTTGTATTCCTAAGTGCCTCATCATTCTGAATAGTCAATGATTGTTTTCTTACTATTCTCAGATCTTTGCATGAATCACAGTTTGTATCCTGTTTATCGACATTGATCTCACTATGTATTGTGCCTCTCTATGTGCTGAAGGAATGCACATGTCTCTCGTGGTTTTACCTCCATTGGATCTCTCTATCTTCCCTCAACGCTCATCGGATTGTCCAACACCCTCATTTGAAATTCAAGGGAAAATACCGCTCTTCGCACACTACTCTTAGTTTGTGATGCTGATTTTGATTAAACCCTTGTGTGAATTGACGGGTCGAGAGTTTAGTGGTTCAAGCATTTTGTTCAATCAATCTCTCAAGATTTTCCCCAAAGATGTCGTTTCAATACGAGAGTATGCAAGTGCAACTATCTTCAATGCAATCTATAGTGGTAATATGGAATTACTATATGTACGATGCATGAAGTATTGGCAATAAAATGACGGATTTTGAATTTTGAATGCTTTTTTGTCTTTTGATGCAATGCATGAATGGTAAGATATCACCTAGTCTCGCTCGAGTAGATTTTAGTTGAGGATCCATGAATTTTATCTCGCCACCAATGGCTCTCTAGACGGTCAGTTGCTAAGTGGGTCCTTGAAGAAACGTGGTCTCACATGTGTTAGCCGTTAATCAAACCCTGACCGCTTAAGGAGTGGTAATTCCTATATTGCATCAGTCAACATGATAAAATTGTCTTTTTCTTCCTGTAATTCCTAGATAGGTCGAACAGAAAGGGGAGAGGGATGGGATGCAACCCTTCATATGCTTTCATTATAATATAAACATGGCTCAACTACTTTCTACCACTATCACCACAGATTAACATATGGTCATGCATAGCGTGGTGATGCCTCGGGAAAGTGCACCTTCATGGCTTATGACGGTCATTTTAGCCCTAAAGAAGGGACATCTCCTCTGTCTATCAGCTCTTGGACTGCGTTTCTCAATGTTGTGCACTCGTCGGTGGAGTGCCCACGAATCCGATGATAGTCACAATATTCATGTAGATGTGGACCAAGCTTCTTTACCCTTGAATTGGTGTTGTAAGGTGCTAGATAACCTCCCTCGGTTAAAATTCTCCAGGCTTCACCAAGTGTCATTCCCATACCCGAATTCTGTCTTTGAGAGTCTTGTCCGGGTTGGTGGTATTCTCTTTGCATGATTGTTGGCTTTGGATCTTTGGTTTCAACACCTTTCAAAGCAGCCACAACCGCCACTAGTCGTTTGAAGTCACATATCCCTAGATATTTCAACCGACGTTGGTACACATCTTTCAGCCCGGAAATAACCATTTGCACTTGCTCCTCCTCATTAGGTCGGTTAGTCATTTGTCTAGCCTTCACCCTCCACCGCTTTATGAATTCCCTCACGGGTTCATCAAAACTCTGGCGTGTGATCTCTAAATCTCTTCGTGTAACTTCATGATGAAAATTGTCGCCGTATTGAGAGAGGAACTCTAAGTACAGGTCTCGTCTTGACTTTCAGTTTAGATCCATGCTCATGATCTAAGAGTAAGCAGGTCCTTGCAAATAGAATCTAAAGCATGTGGCTTTCAGCTCGTCAGAAAGGCCATGAAGGTTCATGTGTTTATCATACTTGTCGACATGATGTCTCGGGTCTCCAATTCCCTCATACTTCTCCATCTCAAGCAAGATGAGCATCAGGATACGAATTAGTTGGCTCCCAACCTGCAGACTTAAAACATTGGGTCAGCTCCAGTTCCACCTTCAGTTCTTGCACCAATTCTTTCATTGGAGTTGCTTTAAGATCAGGGTTTTGGATTGAAGTGTAAGTTGTTTCAGGGTGGTTGGTGTCTAGAGACTGAAAGGGCAGGGTTGTTCCTGGGTGAAAATGTTGGCTAGACTTTGACGAATGAGGATGTGCTTGCCGAGGAAGGATATGTTTGTGTGTGGGCAAGGGGAAGTTTAGGCCAGAATGCACATGGGGGAAGATGGGGCTTGGGTCTTTCCCTTATCACCGACTATTTGTGGTTGCCAATTTCCTCTGGTGGCGGTTGGGGTTCTCATAGTGGAACTGTACATAGGTGAAGAAGGCCTGCTTGGTGCTGTTCGAACCTGGGAAGAGAGAGCATAAGGGTCCATTGCTTAAAACTCATAGGCATCATATGCCGAGTAAGTTGGAGTTTCTTTGTAACTGCTATCCGACTTTGAAGAGGCCCTAGTTATTCATCGTTGGACACATTTATGTTCAGGCTTTCCTTCAAGTCATCAGCAAGGTCATGGGTCAGTCCTTCATGGACAAATTGGCCTTTGACCGCTTAATCATCTCGGGGTGCTCGCTCCATCTTTCTATCATTGCTTTAAGCGGACTGGTCTTCTTTTTTCGGTTATTAATTGTTACGAACACCTGCACACACAAAATTTGTTGTGTGATGAGTATGAATGATTGTTGATGTAAAAACTTCTATTTATTTTGAAAAATGTTGGAAATTCATGTTGTATGAATGTCATGGATGCAAGTGTATGATAAGTATCAATTTATCTCATTTTTTGAGGGGATGTATCCGCAGATACCGCAGATTTCACCCTATGAAGAAAAGTTTTAAGAATGATAGATAAAATATGAAGGACCATGTTGTTTGTTCTGTTCTTTAAACAAGACGTGTAATCCAAAAAGAAACTAAGTTTTTGAAAAACAATTTTGAAAACGCGTGTTTTCGAAGTGGTGGATTTTCTCAATATGAATTTTGACGCTCGGTCATTCACAAATAAAATAGGGAGTGAGGAACCCTATACACATTGATCTAAGTAAATTCAAAGGGAATGTACATCCTATACATAAATATATTCAGAAATTGACAAGAGAGAAAAGAATGTTAGGGAAAACCTATACATCAATTCTAAAAGTCATTAAATGGGGAAGTTTGACCTGAACTTCTTTGGAACTCTTCTGCTCTGTCTTTGAGCTTCTGACTTACTACTCATTCGTCTTTGGGCTCCTGATTGGCCATTTGCTCGAGTTCGGGCTCTTGTTTTCTCACTCGTCTTTGGGCTCCACAAGTGACACTGTGATCAAGAGATATGGATTGGTGTTCTTCTGACTCTCAACAATTTCGAACTTAAGTGTTGTTTCAAGTCTTCATGTTGTTTGACCTGAGTTAGTGCACCTTGATTTTCGATTCGGACTGCTGTTGTTGATATTCATGCGCTCCACTTGCTCCGATGAGGAAAATGAGGGGCGTTTTTTAAGAAAGGAAAGGTGAATGATCGAGCACAAAATCATTGTGAAAATCCACCACTTTGTGAAAACATGAAATGAGTAGTACGCTCCACGGTAATGACCGCTGCTTTTGAAGGTGGGTTGAACTTCAAAAATAGCGGGTCACAACATGGGGACTAAATCATTTATTTTGAAACATGTTTGTGAAAATCAATTTTGAAAACTGTTTTGATATAATATCCCTAAAAAGTGTTGTTTTAAAATTTGTTTATGAAAAGTAGGTTTTTTGAAATCTATTTAAAATTTATTTTTAGAACAAAAGCTGTGAGAAAGATTGTTTGAAAATCATTTGTAAGTAGAAGATTTTTGAAATCTGTTCTTTGCAAACTGTTTGATAAAGTTTGTTTTCCGGTAGACTTTGATTGATACCGGTTTTGAAAACTGCTTTAGAAATGACAATTTTGAAATCATTATTTTTTGAAATCCTTCGAGATAAACTGCTTCGAAGATATTTCATTACAGTGTTCGACATGATTCATTTTCTGATTTTTCTAGTTTTTAAACGTGATCACACATAGATGTAAGTGTAAAATAAAAAAAAAGTGGCTGATTTTATGTGGAGCTGAGTGTGAATGATTGGGATAATCACCTTCCAGGTCAAATCAATGCTTCCATACCACCAGGGAACCATCGTCCCTTCAGTGTTCATCTCTCGGGTTTTATCTCTGTTACGCCTTATGGGGCACGTCATTGAGAAAATCCGGAGTGCTTAAGTTCGAAAGGTCAGGATACCCAAAGTGATACAGTCACACGAGCCACAACCGGGGATTATCACAACATACTCACTTTTGGGAAACTTGGGGAAGTACTGCATGAGAACAGGTCTCCCATCGTCTTCACAATAAGGTGTGTCCAAAGTCCAAATTATTCACTGACTACGTTATGCCATGTATGGGTATCCGGTAAATACGGGAACCTCTATGGATTTGTAGCGTGACATTGGGCTTTAAAGACACCCATGGTGCAGAGGAATCATGGAGAACTGAGCCCATGCAATCTTCAGGGTAAGGCAAAGGGTGGTTAGACAGACAGCATACAAGGGGGTGACTACCCATAAACCCATCTTAGACACGGGACCAGGCAGCTGGACACTAAAGGCTCAGAGTTCACTATATGCTGGCTTTGACTCAAAAAGGTAAGTGTTGAAGGATCATGAGCTTTTCAAGGCGTAGATACTACGATCATACCGCCTCGTGTGCATAGTCCTTACTACGAAAGGCATCTGCTCATGGGAATCAATTGTGGACCAATGTTTATCCCGACCGCAAATATCATGGGTGACACAGAGGAATGCATGTCCCAAGCTACCCAATGCACCCACCTCAGGACTATTCCTAACAGTTCAATATCACAACCAAAAAGCGGTAAATAGATTCACCGGCAAAGAGAGGGAAGAAGTTAGACCCCTAATGGGCCTACCTACCTAAAGTTCTGCATGTTAGTCTAGCATAATCACGCAATTATGTAGCAAGTGAAGCACACATGGCAAGCAAAGTCGAGTATAAGCTACACACTCTCATCCTAGATATCCTCACCAATCACACTCTAAGTGTGGAGTAGAGTAATCCTAATGGCTTTCAAAATGAATCTCTTAAAGGTTTTGAAAGAAGTGGGGAAGTCCCAACAATTTTGAATGCAGTTCAGTCTTCCTTGAGTTTGAGAAAAACTTACTCAAGTTTTCCTAGTAGAGTCGCCATTCTCTGGAGGGTGATGTTTCGGTATGAGGGGGGTCTATCTAATTCGGGTCTTGACTAAGAAGCCTAGATCCTAAAAATTTTCCATTATATGGAGGGTGAAAACCCGTTATTCTTGGCATCCCTCAAATACCTACTAAATCGTCCGTCTTTCCCAGAAAGCATAAAGGGGAGTGCAAGTGTGCACTACACCCGCTCTCGATGGGCTCCACACGGACTTATGCCCTGAGGGCGGAAATTGACTAGAGTCAGCACCTAGTTTGACCTAAGCAACTAGGAAGGGAGGAGAAGGGTTCTAAGAACCATTAATTGACTCTAAATTTGCTGCCTATGGATAGGACTTATCTGGTCATTTGTAGAGATTCTATTGTGGGTTCGCACTGGGTTACACCCCTTAGAAGTGGCAACGACCACGAATTTAGATTGGTGCCCAAGAAAACCTTGGTCTCTAATTGTCGGGATTACCTTCTTTCAAAACCTTATTAAAGAGATTCATTTAAAAGCAAGGATAAGATTAGGATGAGAAGAGAGAGAGGGAAAGTGGATGAGGCAAGCTTTTGTGCCAAGCTAGTGCCAAGAAGAGGAATTAGTGAATTCGGATGAGTATAGAATGAAGGTTTGGGAAAAGTCTGAGGTTAAGTGAATAGACAAGACTTGGAGTCTGATGGTTTGAAGTTTACGAGAGCCGGAGAAGGTTTAAGTGTTTTGAGAGGTACGAGAGCCACCTTATATGGGGAAAGGGCTTTTTTTATTGGAACGGGGTCGCACTCTAGATGGTCTGCCTACGTACTCAACTCCATGTTGAGATCAGACCTTACGTAGTTCAGGGTTTTGGGGTTTTTTGGGATGTTTGAAGTTTAGAAGTTTCGGGTTTGAGAGGTATAGTCTGTGAGACGCTCGGGTCTATGAGACATTTGAATCTTAATTTAGTTAAGAGATTAAGATGTTTGAGTCTGTGTGGCACTCGGGCCTATGAGACTTTTAGGGTATTCGAATAGTGGAAAGAATGAGATTTCAAAGTCTGCGAGACGCTCGGGTCTATGAGACATTTGAGACCTTAAGATGTCAAAGTCTGTGAGACGCTCGGTCTGTGAGACGCTTGGGTCTGTGAGACGCTCGGGTCTGTGAGACGCTCAGGTCTGTGAGACATTTGAATCATTGGGATAACAAAGTCTGTGAGATGCTTAGGTCTGTGAGACATTTAGAGTGTAGAGGAAATTGGAATGAAATTGAAATTGAATTGGAGTTGAATTGGAATTGAATTTGAAAATATGGAATTGAATTGAATTTGAATGAATTTGGAATTGAAATTAAAATTGAATGGGAATCGAATTTGAATTTAAAATTGGAATTGATTTGGAATTGAATGAATTTTGATTTGAATTGGAATTGAGATTGAAATGAATTTTTGTAGTGAATTGGAATGAAATGAATTTTTGAATTGAATGAATTTTGAAATGAGATTGAATTGGGATTGAAATAATTTTGGATTGAAATGAATTTTGAATTGAATTGAATGGAATTGGAACGAATCAAAGTGAATTTGATTGAATTGAAGTGAGTTGAGCTGAAGTGAAATGAGTTGGGCTGAGGTGAAATGAGTTGGGCTGAGTTAAAAAGTGGGCCGGATTTGGGCCTCAAAATCTGGCTGGACTAGAGCCTTAAAATTTGGGCTTTAAAAATTGTGCCAAATTTTGGGCCTCAAATTAGGCTTCCAAATTGGGCTTGGATTATTTTGATTTTAGACTCCTTTTTTAACAAATTAATCACAATAGACGTAAGGTTTTTTTCTTTTTGAGAGACAATTTTCGGATGAGTGATTTTATTTTTGGGAACAAAGAATTTTGAATTCTTGAATTGGATTTATATTGATTGTGCATTTTAATAGACAATTATGGATGGTTTGGAAAGTTTTTTTTATGAGAGATATTCCACACAAACAGGTACTACGACCCTCGGGTACTACGACTTTAATGTGAGTAACATCTGTGAATAAGTTCTAGGGCTTTTCTAAAGAGGCCCACAAAAAATTGTAGGCCCACACCGATAAATCGGTTCTACAAGTGACTTGTGTAACCTATGGGCTCATCTGTACTAAGCAATGGATCAAACCCCTGAATTTGATTGGACCTGACCAATTAAGCAACTCAACAACAATGATCGATTATAACTGATAGAAACATAAAATGACTGAAACAACAATGAAACGAAATGATTAAAACAAAACGCAATAGTCTGAGTCGCGTTTGTCTCATGCGAACCAACAGTGGACTAGCAAATTAACTTTATTCAAGCGGAAAAATCTATAACCTAGCAATGTTTTAAACCCATGATTTGAGACATGACGAAAACACATTAAACCATGGGTTATTCCTCCCTTCCTTAGCCTAAACTGACCTTCAGCCAAGCCAAACGAAGCAAGAAAAATCATACTAGTTTAAACGGTAATATATGAATCACAACGACAACATTGGAATCCCAAAATTGCAAGCATAATCGAAGGTATGACACCCATCGACAATATGAAGGAACTTAACCACGACATTTAGCATAACATATAGGAGATTATTTAGATTAGAATCACATACCACTAGAGCAATAACAGAAATTCCGTGAGGAGAGCTTAAAACATAAACAAAATACTCAAACATGTTAGTTCATAAGAGTAATCGAATGAGCAATAGGGGGATGAAGAGGTTAACAAAAACTACATGAGTGCTCGTGCTTGTCCCTTACAAAATTCAGACACCCACACAGAGGCGAGCATAACCTGTCAAAAACACAATCCAAGCAAATATAGAGTTTTGAACCAAGAAAGGAATCACATGTATTTCAGTCGGATCGTTATCATTTTACTGGGTTAAACCCATCAGACATGGATTGAGCATGAACAAGGCAAAAGTCAAACCAAACTAGAGCATGTACGAAATGAACAGGGAGCTATATACGCATAAGGTAACACGAGGAAGGTTTACACTATGAAATACAAGTAGACTTCAATTTTTTCATTGGTCGAATAATAACAAAACATGAGAGATGTAGCCATTTATATTCACGGTAAGAAGATGAGTGTCGGAAAAGAAACAGATGACCACTAAAAAAGGAAAAGCAAAATTGAATAACACAATGAAAAATTAAAAAAACAGAGGGCGTCTCTTCGGATGAGATAAACAGTAACCAGTGAAACCGTTTTCTATGCCTCACCCCTAGTTCCCTTGGTCGAGATACATACAAAAAAGAAAGGAAATAGAATAAGTGTGAAGGAGAAACGAAGAACCGAGAGTAAGGAGGATTTGAGATTGATTTTGAGTTCGAAGACCAGCTTCCTCTTACTCTAATCAAGTGTCAGACAGAAACCGCAAGGATTGGACCAAAAGTTGTTGGCGTAGGCTTCAGAGATCAATTTCGATGTGGCCGCATCCCTCTTCGCTGCTCTATTCAAAGACTAGATCAAGGAACGCCAGAGTGACTCTCAAACTCCCAATCGGTTTTTGTGATGAAACTACAGTGTTTTTTGGCTCTCTGTTGAGAACCAGAGAATCGCAGGACTGGATGCGGACAAAAGGGAAACTCGGATGGAGATTTCTGGCAAACCTTTGATTCAAGCGAGTAGGATTTTTAGAATGTACAAGTGATGATTTTTTTTGGTTTCTAGGTTCGTTGGTTTGAAGATGGGGGGGGGAGCGAATTAGAAGATGAGGAAGAGAAGGTTTGGGAAGAAAGAAAAACAAGGAGGCGATTACATTGGAGAAAAAAAATCCTGATGGAATGTTGGTAGTTTTTATAAACCAGAGATGAGTTTGGGGATTTCTAGGTGGCAGCTGGCTTAAAGTAAATTAGGGTTTTCTAACAAGTGAGGTCTCCGACAGCTAGGGAAAAAAACAAGAAATAACGTGGCAAAATATTGCCTATAACAAGTTTCGAACATGAAACATCAAGCATTTCAAGGCTCATCACTAGCCAACTATACTATCAACCAATCCTGATGTAGAGATGTTGGACAATGTACATAAGGCATGGTTTGATCTGAGTGAATTCATAAAAACGCTAGGGTTTTACGGTGTAAACATAGAATAAAACTAAAAGGCTTCATCAATAAATTGAAATGTTTTATTCTAAAAAGACACGAAATAATGGAGTGAGAATACATAAACAAAATTATCATAGTAAAAATAATTGTAATAAAGTACGAACAATAATGATAATGCGTACACAAAATAATGAGATAGTACTAATACAACAATGATAAAATTACAAGAAAATGAAATAAAAATGGAAATTGAATTAGATATGTACGAAAATTAGTAAATAAAGAGTCAAAAAGTAAGTAACAAAATAAAATGAGATGAGAGAGAGTTCAATCGAATTAGCGACAAAATGAAATATGCTAACATGGAATATGATAGTGAAAAGGTATATAAAATAATGAAGATGATTCTAAAAATAATAATGATAAAGCAAAGAAAAAACAAGTACTAATAAAGGAAATGCAAGTCAACGAAATGGAATAAGATAAAATAAACAAGTAACGAGATAGCATGAATGAACTAAAATAAAACGAATATGCAAATAAATAAGGAAATAAAACGTAACTAACTAACATGAAATAAATCAAAAAATAAAATGGTAAAATAAGTGAATTACGAAAAGGGCGGATTTGAAAACTGATGCTTTGAAAATTAATTTTAAAAAATTGTCATAACATGACAGATTTTCAAAAGGCGACGACCCTCTTATTTTATTTATCTTCTGGAGTTTTCTTTATGGGGTGAGAATTTTTAGTGTCTACACCCAGCTTGTCTAAGGCTGGCGAAAAATAGAGGATTTAAAATGGCCCCCAATGATATTCAAACTTGGCACCTCAGCACTCCCTTATTGTACACTCTACTGATTGAGCTATAATATTCGATACACGTTTGGGAGGAATGAAATATAAAATTTTACAAGCAAGCTTAAATGAAATTAAAATCCATCCCTATGGTCTTGCCAAGAATCTTACCCAGGATTGACAGGTTATTTAGGGAGTATACTAACCAATTACACTGAGTCGGATTTCAGTGCATATATAAGAAAAGTAATACAAAAGTTTTAGCCTAGACTAGATAAATCCTTTAAAAAATGCTAATATCAATTAAGGATAGTGTGCAATAAATGAAAGAGTTAATCTACTGGTATGAAATTATGGCATAAAACTAAAAATATAGTACAAAATTTCTAATGAGGTATAAACGAGTGGCGTGGTATAACAATACATACATGAAATCATAAAAAAGGTACTATCGCAATGGAGACAAAAATAGTGAATGCGATACAAATAGGAAACAAATTAAATATGTATAAGTGGTGACATATACCAAATATAAACGGAAAATAGTAGTAAAAAGTACATAATATGATAGAAATAACAAAAATAATGATGATAAAATAAAAGAAAATATAATAAATGAGACACATGTAAAATAACAATAAAAGATATGAATAAACAATCAATGAATAAAATAAAATAGTAGAGGAATGATTGGACAAACAAATAAGTAGATAAAAAAGACTAAATGAAGTGAGATAGTAAAAAAAGTAAATAAGCAAGAAGGGATGGGTTTGAAACAGGATTATTGTTGTGAAATTCCTTTTTAAAGGATCAGATTTTCTGAAATGTAAAAAACAATTGGTTCAAAAATTGTTTTGTAAAATAGTGGCGTCATTTTGACATGCACGTTGATATGTTTTGAAAAAGAAAGGCGACGACCCCCCTTATTTTATTCATGATTTTGGAATTTGCTTTATGAGGTGAGAATTTTTGGTGTCTACGCGGCCAAGGTGTGTAGGCTGTGGGACTCCAGATCCTCCAGCTGAGGTCTTCTGAGGGGCCCGTGATGGCCTATAGTTCCGGCTACCCGGGTTCTTGTGGCACTCGAACTCATGGTGGCCCTGGATCTTATCGTATCTGCACTCCACCATGCGGCCGCTGCAATCCACCCCGGGGTGGTCTCTCCCACAGCGCTTGCAATAGAAGTGGCGCTAGGGCTGCCCGGTGCCTGATTGTGACAATGGTTTAATCAGTATAGAAAATTAAAAAAGGTTAAGGTATTGATTTGATTTTAAGAGTAGGGTGTTCTTACCCATGGGAGGTACGGATCTCAACGGCTATGCCTCGTTAGGTGGATCGGCCAGCCGAGGGACGGGCTCCTTTCCCTTAAAACCCGGGTAGCCCTTCTCTCCCTGATGGCACTTCTTCTTGCCGAAGAACTTCCTATAATAGGTTTTAGGATTAGTAATCTCATAATTCAAGCATTAAGGTCATCAAGTTTTTAAAGTGGTAAGTTCTTACTGTAACGCCCCTATTTAACATAAATGCAGTGGAAATAAAATACTAAGGCGATTACAGATCATCGGGTTCCAAACACCCGGCACCAAACCTTACCAATTACAACTTATGATAATACAAATGCTACAGTCTGAACTCGAGAAAACATAACAAGAGCAAGATATAAAAACTCTCCACAATTCCTAATTCCCATCCCAATCACTCATACTCTTCGTGGCCACCTGTAGAACAATTCGTACCTGCAAGATGAAACCAAGCAGCCCACCCCGAGAGGGGTGAGTCAGTTCCCTGGAATGGAACTGGTACAACTCTCCAAAACAAAAGTTTAAAAACATAACTCTTAAAATAAACAAGGACTCGAACTCAAATGCTTAAAACAAAAACAGAAGAACAAGGCACATCCAAATCACCAAGTCAAAGGGTAACAAGTGAAGGATAAGGATATATAACAAGAACGTAAAGTTAGTCAATTAAAAGAAACCACATCATAAGTCAGTGAACATCCATCGCTCGTGTCAGATTCAGTTCCAATTAGGAGTAGAAAGACCCAAGTAGTTACAAGGGCTAGGAATGGAAGAAGAGACCCAAGAACCATAACTCAAGAGTGGAATAAAACCAGTTGGGAGAGATGGCCCCCACCGCCAGTCAGTTGTCACAAGGACGAGGTAAACAGACCTCCGCTTTCAGTTGTCCATATGGACAAGGTATAGCAGACCTCCGCTGCCACCGACCCGTTCTCAGTCATCGGTGAAAAGTGAGTGCACCACTTAATAGAAAGAATCCATACTCAATACCAAGATATACATTTTCCATATTCCCACTAGATTATTAACTGCACAAGTGCAATACCAAACCACTCAGTCCTACAGATTGCAGAGGCGTAAACCCTCAGCAGTTAATATTTAATGAGACAACCAGATAAAAGGTACCAATGATCATGTCAGTTGTACATCCCAGGGCTCAGTTAGTCACACCAAGCTGAGTTAGACACACAAACAGTTTCCTTTTGAAATTCATTTCAGCTGAGTTAGCGTTTTCCAAGACATTCCATAAAGTCTGTTAGCAAAAGTATCTGAGTACGAGAAATCATACCTGGTATATGTAGAAGCAACAACCAAACTTAAAAATGCGAACTACTTCCACTAATCACCTATAATTAAGGTATCCCAAGCATTGATTAGTTAAGGCACTATAACGCTACACATCCTCCATTCTTAGTAGTCTATAGTTTTGTTTTATAGTTACTCTCTCCTAAGGATCTAGCTAGATATCGTAATAAAATCTTTAATGTATACTTAACGTATTCCATTTACCTACTCCTGATTATAGGTTTAGTTTAATTAAACCCTTTGGTTATGCTTGGCAACTTACTTTGTCACCTATTTAAGGTTTAGGATATGTACTTCCCCCTAATAGTCCACCTAGATGTCACATTAACATTTAATATTTTTAATTGTCACGTATGAATTAGGTTTATCCCAATTTTTCCCTCTTATATGTTTCCCATAAGGTATGTTACTTCTTTTATTTACTTCTAATGTATTTATATATACACTTATATTTTCCTTAGGATTTATCCAAGACATTCTTTAAGAAATTCTTATTGTATTTAATTAAATTTAATATCTTTTAGACATATCCACAACTGATATATGGTTTATAAAATAAAGTGTTTGCCCTAATTAAATTTAAGCATATTAACCTCCATAATAATAATATGTAGTTCAGTTTAATACCTCGATTTAATATAAGTTCTATTTTATTTTTCTCATATAAGATATATATATATATGTAAACAACTTTTACTTCACTTAAAAGATAATACCCAAAATATTTATAAACATACTGTATAAAATGTTAATTTAGGTTTAGTTATCTTCCCCAACCTAAAAAGCTTATAACAAACCATACTTTAATTTTTGTTACATTAAAAACCATATATTATAAGTTATTCTTATGAAAATTCCATAAACATAATTTTTAAACCCATTTACCCTTGTCCAAAAATTCCCAAATTTAATATATAATAACTATAACATTTTAGACATATTATATAATTTTTATTTCATAAAAATATCTTTTTAAATTACCCAAATAATTCCATAATACTCGTAACTTGCAAAAATCATAACTTATGTTTAAAAACTCAAAACCCATATTAATTTACATCAAAATAAACTAGGTTTATAAGGAGTCTATGGTTAAACATTTAAGTCAAAATACATTCGGGAAGGCCATTAAATAAATCTAGCAAGTTAGGACTTTATTTTGGAAAACATATTAACTTATTACATCTTAAACCCCCACGATCTAATCTCGGCCGTCCATGTTTATTAACCGAGATCGGACGGCCCAGAACTCGCGAGTTCTTCAGGATTCTCCAATTCGCACCCGAGTACTAATCACTCGATATCTCACAATCTACAGAACGAAACTCGATGATTCTTGTTCCTATCGATTCGTAATCAAAATTCCGGTTCTAATGGTACCGTTTTCCCCAATTATCATGCAGAATTGAATAGATTCGAATCTGGGTTCGAAGTTAGGGTTCATAGTTTAGTTCGAATCCGATTTTGACAAATTCTCCTATTGTAATGCATAATAGACTAAATTGGTATGTGGGTTTGATCGGTGATGAAATTTCGAATGGAAACAACGGAGCAATTTGATCAGAAACTCACCGGAATTGCATTAACGAGGAGAATCCAAATCGGGAATTCTGGAAAACGTTATTTTATGTGCAGATCAGGTATGCCTCTTCTCGAATCAACTCGCACCAACTGAGAGAGTTTTGATTCATGGAACCTATCACAATCCAAACTAGACATGTAACTCTAGATATTAGTGGAGGAATCATTGAATTTGATGAACTAGGGAGAAAGTTATAGATCTCACAAGATCTGTGTTTACCTAGTTGGTTTCGGGATGAACTGGGCAGAATTACCACCGTGATTGAGTAGGCAACTTTAGACAGATTTATCTCCCAAACCAGTGCGAATCAGCCTTGGCCATCAACATGAAAGTTATAGAGGGATTAGAGATCTTCAAAACAAGCTGAAGAACACGAAATTTGGATGAGAAATGAAGAAGTTATGGCGTGATGAAGTTTACCCGATTTCAGAAAAACTGGAATTCTGGGTTACGAACTCGCGAGGAGGCAACTTTGGATCAACTTTCCGATCATTGTAGAAGATTAGATGGTGTGTGAGTAATGGTTGGAAAGAGGAAAGATAGGAGAATCGAATGAAACAAACGGCATACCAAATGTGGAGTAGGGAAAAAGATATAGGCATCTTAAGTTCGACCCATGACATGCCAAACTGAAGGAAAACTTAACCGTTTAAGTTACTCTGGTGCTGACTGGGCGCGGCACGTGTCCCGAGGCGCGCAGCTGAGTCAGCTAGCTTTGGACACGTCAGCAACCTCCAAAATTTTGGCTCTAAACTTCAATTTATCATAACTTTGGCTAGGATGATCCGTTTTTAACGTTCTTTTATCAATCTTCTTGGTTTCCATAACCTTTTTATTGGTATAGTTTTCATCCTGATTTGACCATTCTCAAAACATCAATCCTAGCAAGGCTTTTGATGCTTCAAGGTTTCTATGATTTTATTTTGACTTTTAAGCCTTAAATCAATGTTCAAAATATTTCTAAAATCTTTATAATATAATTGGAGTGTCTTGAAATTTTCCCAAGATTTATTGACTTATAAATCTCACTATTAAATTCATAATACCATATAATAAATTAATATTTAATAGTATCATTTAGGGTTTACTAAAAGAAATCCCCTAAATTAATTTAAATTAATTTATGGGGTATTTCACTTACTTCCCTTTCTTTGACCTCTCGCCCTAAGAAGCTCCCCAACTCTCAAACCCTCTCTCTGGGTTCTTCCTCTTCTTCGGTCCGAGAGTCTCCTCCTAAGTCTGGGGCATCAGCTCCGTCCTTGAGGGCGCATCATAACACTCTTGAAATCTCATTAGTCAGTCTCATGCTAAATGATGATGCTAGGTCTCGCACTAAGGTCTCGTACTAAATGAATGAAGAAAACGCTTGATCTTACACTGATTCTTAGTCTCGCACTGAAGGAAAAGAAGGGTATCGAATTAGAAATGAGTTGGATTCTTGCATTTGAAGTGATGGAAAAATAACAGACTCGTGCAAATGATTATGATGAAAACTAATTATGAAAGTGTCAAACGTGGCGACGATGAGGTGTGTGAAATCAAAGCGCTAATAAAGATCGAAAATTGCCGAAAATAAGAAATTGTTAAAAAATGTGCCAAACGTGGCTATGATGTGGATTGAGCATTTTCCCAAAATAAGAAGTTTCTGGAAAACATGCTAAACATGGCTATGATGAAAAGTTGATCAAAGCAAAAAATTACTGGAAAATGTGCCAAGTGGCAATTCTTGAGAAAAACTCTACTGGAAAAGGAAAGTGAAATAATCATTTCCTGACTAGGAATTTATGATATGTAATTTATTTCTTGGAAGATGAACATGTCACTGGTGGGAGTGTGTGGTGTTTGAGTGGTGGTTAGGACTTTTGATGGACCTGTGGTGTATGATGTAAAGGTAATGGCTTAGGTGGGCCTATGTGGTGGTGGTGTTGATGGTGCCTGAGCTTTGGGTTCCGATTGGTGTTGTCATAGCAATTGTTGGAACCAACAATTGCCCTAGTATTTTTCTTTAGGACAATCTGAGCTAGAGTTTATGGCAATCGATCAGAATGATCGATTGCCCCTAGTATTTTCTTTGATTAAACGTGCGATTGAGTCACGTCTTCACACGGCCAAGGCTTATGTTTTGATGTGGTGCTTCCTAACCTACACTCGACGTATTTTGGTGTTTGCACTCATTTCTCACTTACGGTCACAACTTCTAGACCATTGAATCTGATATTTATGGATTTACGCATTTGATCTGTTACTTTCACGTGATTAGATACACAATTACCAAGTCAGAAGTCTTTAAAGCTTATAACGTGCCCATGGGGTGTGATGAAAGACAACGGGACCATGGAGGGATATTTGAGTTATGAGGAGCTTAAAAGGGGTGACCAAAGCTGCACCTTGCGTCTTCTCTCGAATTCATCTTTCTTGTCTTGAAGTCGTCTGGCTGCTTTGTGTTGATGTTGTCTTCGAGCTTCTGGACTTAGACTTTTGAAGTTGTCCTTTACACCATATCTATTCTTTTTGTCATTTGGATTTCTTCGAGGCACTTCGGGTTTACCTTTTTGTTTTATCCTTTTTTATTTCAACTTTTGGGTTCTTGTGTCTCCCAGTTTTGAGCTTTGAGAGTTGTTTTGGTGTGAGCTCTTTGGATCCTGTGTCACTCTAGGACCATTTGCAGATCACTTTGTCATGCTGATAGCAGCGTGGGTTCTTTGGACTGATGAATTCCTTCGGTCGCCGGGTTGGATATTCAGCATCGGCTGGGTTATTTTATGGAGTTCATAATATTGAAAAGGGATATATGAAAAGCTAAGCGGGGGTGCCTAGGGTTTAATGTCATGGTTCACAAGCTTTTGGCTATGTGGTGCTGTACCTAGGTTCTTCATCATTCCTGATAGTTGTGTATCCGTTCTTTGTTACTTTTGACAAGTTTAAGAGTAAATTTACAAATTATCTCTTTCGGTTGAAGTTATGCCATTTACCTTACCTTTGAATGTGGCCTCACCGGAGTCATGCAAAGATGACACGCTTATTCACTCATGGTTTTTCCGCTCAAGACATTCTCGGAAATTTCACTTAGAGACTAGTTCACATGCTTAAACGAAATATTAAAGATGACGATCCTGAACTTAGATTTCCCCAGTATTGATCTAAGGTTTATGACAAAACTTAAACAGATGTGGATTTAGAAATGCTTTGTGAATGTTTTGGGATAGACTTTTGTGTTTGGACGGACATGTCACCCTTTTAGAAACAAAAGACAAGTCGTTCTCTTTTGTTGTTAGAAAATGATTATTCCGTGTTCCTTTTTCTTGAAAAGCATGAATGGTCATTTTTTTGTTTTTGTTTTGTTGAACGAATGCACATAATTACGAAAATGGAGCTACGCTTTTGTTCATGAATATGGAAGAGAACATAGAAAATTACAACCAGGGAAACTGAAAGCTAACTAAGAAAATAAGCTACTCGGAAAATTTGAAGATGCGATAAAATACATTCAATGATGAATCACCTAAATAAAAAGATCCGTATACTTAGAAAAATTGGGCTCCTTGCTCGAGAAGGTCCAGAATCTTGTGCCTCAATGCTCTACAATTGTCGGCATAATGGTCAGGCAACTGATGGTAGTGGCAGAATTGTTTAAGATGTCTCGCCAAATGAGTAGTTCCTGGCCGAGGGGCCAAGGGCTGTAGCAAGTTTCTTCTTTGAAGCTCTTCAAATGCTTCACTTGGTGTTCGGCCAATGTTAGTGAATTATCTATGTGATGAGCCTCGGCGTGATGAGGGTACCATCCTGAAGTTTTGATTCAGAGCTCTAGGTTGTCGAACCGTATTTATTTCCAAGAAACTACTTTGAGTGCAAGCCACTATCTGAAAAGAGGTCTTTTCTGGTTCTAGTTTAGAGAATTTAGAACCACCATCGGAGTTTCTTGACCACTCGTGCTCCAACCTTTCCTTATGAATTGTTTCCTCTAGGATACTGACTTGTCCTATCAACATGTCGAAACTTGGAAAGTACATATACTTTAGCTCATTGTTGTATTGTTTTGCATGTCCTTAATTATCATGCGGATTTGCTCTTACTCGTCCATTTTGGTATGCATGGTAGCAGCCTTCCTCCTCCAATGCTTGATGAAGTTGGACATGGACTCATTGTCTTTCTATCGAGTGCCAGCCAGATCTGATCTGGTGACTTCAAGATTCCTAGCATACTCAAAGTGATGCAGAAAGGCTTCACAAACCTCATCGTTGGTCTTAACATTCATTTTCTGAGTGTGATACCAACATCGAGGAATTTCATCCAGGTAGCGAGCAAAAACTTTGGCTTTCTACATGTTGTTGAGTCCTAGGATGGACATCTCCCAGTCGAACATAGCCAAATGAATTTGTGGATCCAAGGAACCTTTGTACAAGGCAAGTGTGGGCAGCTTCAGCTTTGGGGGGGGGGGGTCAACTTTGGGATATGACACCATGGAGAAGTAATCGAAGCTAGCTAGTTTGTTGGTGAAATACCCCAAACCTTGATATGTGGTTTAAATATCAAACTATGGTATGTAAAGGCTAAAAAGTGCCTTAGTAACATCAGTGAACAATTTAGACCATAGTAAATGCAATAAAGCATTAAGACACAGTTTGAGCAAAAACATGCTCTAAGCTATGAGTGAACTTGGTTAGGACACAAAGAGCCTACCAAGACTTAATAACATTTAATTATGATTTTATAGGGCTAATTAAGTCCTTAGCAAACCTTGGTAGACAATGAAACCAAACAAAACATAAATAAATACCTTAAAGTCAATGAGAGCAAAAATGTGCTCTAAGCTTGGGATAAATTTGTAAAAGACCTAATGGTCATACCTATACCTTATAAATATGTTAATGAACATATTAAATCAATTACCAAAGAAAACCAAGCTTGAAAACAAGTTAAAACACAAAATGTGCTTTAAGGAGTCTTAAAGCACGTTTTTGAAAAATTGTCTTGTAAATGAGTTTTGAATGGCTAAATGTCCATCATTACTCTTTAATTAACATGTGTACTATATAGTATCACATTTGGGTGGCTATATTAATGGGAAATCAAAAATTTCACTTCTAAGTGCCTTGTTTAGGTGAATAGTGATTTTTATAAGCTAGTTTGTAACATATGTTGTTATAAGTAATTAAATTGGTCAACAAAGACCATTATACCCTTCTATTAAATGGGGGCCGGTTTTTCAAGGTGTGAGTCACCACACATGTAAGTTTATTAAGTAATAAGTGATGACTAATGGTTACTATTTGCTTTAAGATATAAATATCTTCAAAAAGCAAAACCAATCTCATTTCTCTCATTTCTCTCATTCCACACTTCTTCAACCTCTCTTCTATCTATTCTTGCTCTCCATTCACGGCCTGCTACAGCAACACCAACATCACCATTATTTTCCACCTTTGACCACTTGTATCTCCTAGCTCATTTGGCCAAATTAAATTCTAAGACCACCATTCTCTTCCTCTCATCAAGCTCTTCAATTCTATCCTTTCAAAATCCCAAAAGCTCCATTTCGGTGCCAAGAGGATTCACCATTGAAGGAGCCTGAGCTCACCTTTTCACATATTATTGTTCTCCTTTGCTTCAAGGTAAGGAAACTCAAAGAAAATCCATGTTTCCTCTATGTTTATGTGATGCCCGAAAATTCACCTCACAATGGTGTTTTCACCTTGCTTATTTTAGCTTCATTTGAATCTTCCAAGGGCTAAGAGGAGTCCTCTCTTGATACTTATTCAAGTTCTCTTCCAATTCCAAGGTAAAACAATTACCTTAATGTGTTAAAACAATATGTGTAACTAGGGTTTACAATGAGATGAAGCATGATGCTTGAATACTCATTCTATTGTTTGTATAATGTTTAATAGTTGAAAAGGAACCAAATGCCTTACCGGTTTTACAAGGAAACAAGAAAGAAATTTGTGAGGAAAAGAGGTAAACAAGCTATCTCAATGTGGTTTAATGCCTTAGGAGAAATAAGCTTATAATGCTTGTTAAAACTACCTAAAGAGCAAATGGTGAATGACCTAGTAAAGTGTTCTCAAGGAGACTAGTAAAAGAACATATGTATTGGTGTATGTATTTGCAGGTCAAAGGCATTATTTATGTGGGAAATTCAGTGTTTATGGTTTATGCAATTTAAGGGCCTAAGAGCCATGTTATTTAAGGGCCTAAGTGCCAAGCAATTTAAGTTATGCACTATATTGTGATGTAGTGCTAAATGTGTGAAGTTTGTGTATAAAAATGTGTTTGATGGATTTTAGGTGTTTTGAATGAAATAAGGTAAAAACCTAAGTGTTTGGATGTGAGTATATACAAGAGAAGCTATGGCCAAATTTGGGAAAATGTGTGAGAAGTTCTAAGTGTTTTAAATGGTCTTGGTGAACTAGGAAGTGTTAAAGGTGAATAAATGTTTACTTGAGAAGAAAACATGTGTTAAGGTGATTTAGAGTGATGCAAGGATTTAGGCATTATCTTGGAAGTTCTAGAAATCCAATGAGTATTTTTAGGATGTATTAAAAGTCTTGGAGAAGTTTGTTTAAGGTTTAGGTTATGATAATGTGCAAGGTGGGAATAATGTTTAGGTAAGGTTTTGAGAAAGGAACTTTGAGGAGTTGTGAAAAAGAAGGTTTTGTTAGTAAGAGAAGATGCTTGGGAGATGATGTTATGATGGTGAGGAAACACCTTGGTATAGAGGTTATTATGGGAGAAACACCACATAGGAAACCAAATGTAAATGTTACAAGTGTTATGAGATTTTGGGTGGAAATTGAGTAACAAGTCAAACATGGAACTAGGTGTGTTTGAGATGATATTTTGGCATTAGAATATACCTAAGATCATATGGTAAGTTTATACAATTAATGGAGGTGGAGAACTAAGGCAACAACACTTGAAAAATGCAATTTTGACAATTCTGTAGCTTTGGTCCGGGACTTAGGTCATGGTTCAAGACCCGGACCAAGCTTTTAAAATGGCCGAGAGTTGTAACATGTTGTGGTCCGGGACTTAAGGTAAGTACAAGGTCCCGGACCACCCTATTAAAATCGCCCGAGAGTTTTCTAATGTGTTGGTCCGGGACTTAAGGTAAGGACCAAGTCCCGGACCACTCTAAAAATGTTGTTTAAGGTTGGAAAATGATGTCTAATGATGGGGATTGATGGTTAATGATGTTATGAGGTTGTTAAGGACATGTTAGGTGAGTTTTAATGACAATTAAGTGGGTGAAAAGTTGTAATAAAATGTGAAAGTAAAACAAGTTAAAAAGTGAAGTTATGTAACTAAGTTAACGGGGAAAAATTATAAGCATTAGACATTAAATAATCAAGCAAACCCCGATGTTAATAAAAACACATGTGATGTTAACAGTTGTTCGAGAATCGCTCGAGGAACATAAGTGGACGTGGTAAAGTGGACTCCGGTGACAGGTATGGTTTTCTTGCAACCTGTGTCCTACCGGATTACACCGGCTTGTATGCCAATGTGTTTTTCTGTATGTTTGCCACGTTGTAAGATAAAACATGTAATGAGTTTACAGTAATTCATATATGTGGCATGTTCAACTCCGATACCATTTAACCTCGGCAGTGTTAACCTTAGTTAACTGAGTCTAGGATCACATGAGAGTTCGGTATTCGGAGTAAACGACCCGTCCCATGGGACGTTCTAACCACGGCTATGCGTGTGTTAACTGTGTGATATGTGTTTGTGAATGTAGGGATCTCCCTTGTGTGTTTAACCCAGTTGTAATTCTGTATGGTGTGTAGTTATGATAGACTCCATAGTGGGGTTCTAACTAATATCTAAAGTAAGTATGTACTAACAGTAGTGAGGAATCCGGTTTGGCCGGTCGCGCGTTGTTTGGGAGAGGGTATCCTTCCTAGCCTTACCCTTCTCTTTGTTATGGTTGTTTCCCTCACGGGTTATGATCTCCCATTAGCTTACTCTAAAGCTTAGCTATTCTGACTTATGATCGGTTTAGGGGGAACATGTGTTTGTGTGGTGTGTTCGGGCCTCCAAACCCGAACCGCCTTAACTTAAGTTACTCGTCCAACAAACTATTGGACGGTAATGAGTGTTGTTGTTATTGTCTAACGAGCTTATCATGAGACTGGCAACATTCTCTAGGCTCACCAGTGTATAAACAATGTTTGGGTCGGTTCCTAAGAGAACCACTCCCGTTATGTAATGTATTTTTGTTGTGATGCAATATCTATTGCGGTATTATGTTGTGCACGTGAAAACGTGCAAAGTGTTGTTAAGTGTGGTATGTAGTGTATGTTGTAGGTTGTATAATGTGGAGTGTGTGGATCATGGATATGATTCCCAGTTTGTGATAAGAAGCGTTTAAGGATAACCCGATTTAAGGGTATGTGTCGTCTATTAAGGAAGTAGCTCCATTAGAGGAGGAACACTCTAGGGATGATGAATACCATGAGTGACTTATTAAGTAAGGATATATTATCCGCTTGTTGAGCCCGTTGAGGCGAAATGATTATGTGTTGTGTGTTTACAGTTGCATGCATGATTTAAAAATAATCAACCGCATGCTAAGACGGCAATTAGTTGTGCGTGGCCCGGTAGCATGTGGGCTGCGGGATTACCATACCAGCAAAGGTGCTGAGCCCTTGGGGGCCACCCTTTCTCTTCTTTTCCTATTTCAGGTACGAAGTGCTGGAAGCCGTTCGAGAGTAGGACGGGTAGTCGTTGTACATGGGTAATCATTTAAAGTGTATGTATACAGTAGGTGTAGTAAGACCGAAATTGTTGTCGGCATCAGTTAATAAATACTCGGTATAGTTGAAAGGTGTACGTTGTTGTTGTTGTTAATGGAAAGGGATAATAATATGTAGTTGCTCGGGAATTTAGCCCATCAGACCGGTACAATGTGTATGGATTAGCCTTGTTAGCCACGTGGGTGGCTAACGGCGTGTAACACCAGCGTGTTAAGTAATGTGATGAGATTTGTATTTCCGCTGCAGTTAATTTGTAAGTGTGTTAATGTTGGATGGGGTGTTACAAAAAGTGGTATCAGAGCGAAGTATCACTCTGATGACTGAATTACCGAGCTTAGGAAGTACCGAGTTAGGATTTAAGTACTTTGGGTTAAGGGTTGAGTGATAGCGTGAGAGATACGCTAGTTAGGAACTACCAGTGACTACTGGAAACCTACAATATCCATCCCGCCCTCCACAATCCCTGTTTAATAACTTGGGAAAGAGCGCCAGAGAGATGGAAGTCCTCTCTTACTCGGGAATACCCGATCTGGCTGTTATTAAGTACCTCTAAGGTACGGAGAACCTGTCACACGGTAGATCCCGAAAACTGGGAATCCCGGAGACTGTCTCCATCTGAACAATGTTAACCGCATTCCATAGCAAAGAATGAAGGATCTTGTGTATAGAGGAATAGAATTTCCGGCAACCTGGGTCGACATGCTAAGCAGTCGAGAATAACCAGTTTGCAACGCACCAACCGTGCAACAGGCAAGAAGTGGATTAATAAAACCGAGACAAGTGTCTACGGGACCACAGTTGATAAACAATACACCAACGGTATACCAACCGACAAAGGAACTACAACGTAGTGCCCAAAAAGAGACAAGTCTCAGTAACCGCGACAAATACGTGGAACGGGCTACAAAGAGAATACAAACTAAGACAAAGGGGTCTCCCAGAATGGGAAACACCCTAGTTGATGATCGTCATGTGAAGACAGTGAGAAGTCACCTAAAAGAGTTATTACCAAGGCAGTAAGATCAGTGAGGGCCAACAGGCCATTGTTGACAGTATGGTAAAGACAATACCAACCAGTATGTGTTAAACCGATAGCCAGTTAGCATGGCGCACTTGCCATAGCAAGTGCTGCTATAACAGGGTTGTTCGGGAAATTTATAACCACTACAAGTACTTAGTAAAGTACCACGAAGTTAAGTGTGAACATTATAACCATGGAAGGGCTTAACAGCCTGACCTTTGTAATTGGAAGTACACCAGTCAGCAAGAAGCTAGACTTGGTTAAGGTAAGAAGATGTTGTGAAACCATGAAAATTTTTCTTTAAACCCAGATTTATACAAACCCTTTTCTTTTCAAACCAGATTTTCTTTCAGACCAACACTTCTTTCCAGCCTTCTTCTAAACCAAACCAGTAAAACCAAGGACAGTTGACAAGGATACAACAATGGATAGACTTTCCCTCGATTAAGTTCGGGAAGTAAGGAATGAATATTGTCACCGGACAATATAAGGGAGTTGACAACAGAATACTTCACCTAGGCATGTGACGGACACTACGAGTGTACCAACTGAATTGTGGGACGACCGCACTCCGATAGGAGCTTGTGGGCCTGACAGACCTACTTATGGGTTAGTTGGGTAAGTAGCAATGTATCAGTATGATACCCCATATATGTATACGAGTAGAGTCCGGAACACGGGAAGTAGTCGACTCCGTCTACGGTCAGCAGTATAAATCAAGCAAGAGCTAAGGATTACAAGGAATAGTTGAAGCTAAGGAACCCAGTTAAGTTAACGAGACTAAAGGAATTAGTAAATTCCTTACAACGAAATGTTTAAGAGTCAGGAGGTGCGAAGTGCACTAACTGCAATATAAAGACATCTTATACGTCTTAAGGATCCTCAAGGATAAACATGATAGCTGGAACGGAGACCCAGCCTGTGCGTGGCAAGGCAGATGCCTGATGTGGACACATTAGCGTGCAATGAACGGGATGAAAATTCCCAGAATGAGTACCTACACTACCAGGAAATGTTGATCTTCACAGAAGGAGATAATAAGCCAGTTAAGAACGCAAAAAGCGTGGCTAACTGAATGTACCAATGAGTGTAAACCAGATGTAATGGCATGACTTAGCAACACCCAGGAGCAATCCTTGAAGGGTGTTTGCATCAACAATTGTTGCAGGAAATGACCTGACAAAAACACAAGGGTTGAAACTAACACCCAGTTTAGACATAAGTTGTCAGGAGACGGACTGACAATCTTAAGGGGCATCCCATGAAAGGAAACGGAATGCAACGACCTTGTCATGGAGCTCAATATAACATCCAAACCATGTAATATTGTATAGAGAAGTACATGTGTGTGGACAGCCTATAATGAGCGCAGCTCAAGGCAAATAAGGCCTATCGGCCATAAGCAAGACATGTTATATAAATTAGACCGATTGCAGAAGTTTATGTTGCATAAGTGAATAGAGTGGTAAACGAACCACTGCATTAAGAGTGGGGATACCTCTCGATATTGTGAGACCGCAAGAGCGGTAGTTATGTGAACCAAGCTCAAGAAATATGTTAAGGATGGATGATATTATTATTGAGAGAGAGCAGTAGCTTAGTAACATATGTGCATAAAGTGAAACACCGAGCTGAATAATGCCGGCTTGTGACTCGAATGATCGATGCTCAAGGAGCATTCAGTAGTCATCCAAGTGAGTGATGAACCATAATACGAATGATGTAGGTATATGTGTGGAAGTTAATGTGACAGTAAATACGATGTGAGTTAGTGTTATACAATAAGCACGGTGCGCAACAAGCGACCATTGTATAAATGTTGTTAAACGATAATGTAACAGATAAGACCAGTTATGAGTTAAACTCAGTGGAGATGCAAGATAAGTGATGTTAAACAAACTGAGCAATAAGCCAGTGGTAGGTACTGTATGATGAGGAACTCAGTGTGAATTCCATGGCGAATCGCATAAGAGATTTACTGTCAAGAGTTTACGCCTCTGCACTCTGTATGACTGAGTGTTTTGGTATTGCACTTGCGCAGTAATGAACGAGTGAGATAGCTAGGAATTGGAAACATGTTAATTGTGAAGCAATAATGTTATAATGGCCGATGCATAGGAAATGCAAGGCCGCACCGATAAAAGAGTACTGTACAAGACCAAATGTGGAGACATGATTAACAGTAAGTGACTACAGTAGCACTAACTGCCAAATACCGGTATGGAATATACCCCAAATGTTGTAAATAGCTGAGAGAGCACTACACACTAAGTAGTAGCTCAATCTCAACCGACAGTAAGTCGGTAGAAGCAAGTCAATCATTGTGAATTACATAGTTTACACTGTAAGCTATTGGAGAAGTGAATGGAAAATTGTGAAACTCACCGAATCCGCTCAGGGTAAAAGATACCGTGCGTCGGTTGAGAAACCATTGTTACCAAGATGAAGGTGACAATTGGGGATGTACAATACAGTAAGAATAACAAAAAGGGGACAATTAAGCTCTACAGTTACTGGAGTTTCGCAGCAGAAACTAGTGAGCCAGTGATTCAAGTGTTGAATGTACATGGTGAACATGAGTAAATGGCTAATTATTAACGCCTAGAAGCCTAACAGGCTAGAATCGAAACCAACTAAGAGTTTAAACAAACTCCAATGAGAATTCTTGGTTTAGGAACTAAACCGCCAATTTGGTTAAGATCCTCTAATCAGAATCCATTGTGTAATAGACCGCGTGGAAGTTAAAACACTTCACGACGGCAGCACATTATAAGCCAATGTTTAGTGATTGATTACGTGGGCGTAATCCCTTTTAAGGGGGGTAGAGCGCAAAACCACTTAGTGTATATTACCGTACAAGTGTACGTAGTGTATGTGACTTATATTGTGCATAGCACAAAATTATATTATTGTTTTGATGATTGGTGTGTGTGTTACGTAAACATACACATTCATTCATGGTTTAATTGTGGTAATTGCGCACAGAAGATACGAATACCATTGTGATAAGTGTGTGTATTTGTTAACAGTTGTGTGTGATAGTACAAATGTGGGGACTAGAGAAGCTCCCGGGGGAACAAAAGCCCCGACAGTGTATAAATGTGAAGTTGTGTGTGGTATTTTGATAAAACATATGTGTATATACATACTATATAGTGATTCAAGAAAGGGCGTGATACCAATATAAAACCTAATGAGAATAAGATTCCATAGGCAACAGGATTAAAGTGTATGGGAATAACTGATAGACGAAGTTCTATCCTTGGAGATGTATGATCATGATTAGAATGATTTAAAAGATAGAAAATTGGAAATGAGTGATTTACTTGATGCTTGAAAATGAAGTGGGAGGTGGAACTTGATTTGCATGTGATCAAGGGAAGCCGAACACAAATTGAGGTGGAAGGATAGTTCAACACTGATGCTGATCACATCAGGGTTGGATGACTCTTGAAACTCCCTATAAGTGGTCACAAATAACCACGCTAATAAAAGAAGCAAAGAGCTTAAGTTGGACTTGGAGTTGTGTGTGTTTTCAAAAGGATTTTCAATTGGTATTTATAAAACGTTGATAGATACTTTACATAATTAAAGTCTTCTTACTTAACCTCACAAGGGAAAATTTCAAATTTAAGTGATTGTTTTGATCTCCCAAGGACACGGGGACGGAAGGTGTCCATCGCGACCGGGTTCTGCGGGATCACAGTGTATACCAAAGATATTTTTGATTGCAATACATGCTATGACATGTTGTTTGGTATGTGTAATAAATGTTGTTTTGATTGGATTTCCTAAAAGTGTATGCTATCAAGACCTATGAGTCTAAATGTGTTGTATTACATAGACCTATGTGTCTGAAGACTGTTATGTTATGGGGACCTATGTGTCCAAATGTTGTGATGTTACCCAAGACCAGTGAGTCCAAGGGGTTGTTATGTATGTGTAAGCGTTGTTAAGATACCCGGACCAAAGAGTCCGAGGTTATCATGTGGATATGTTATGTTATGTGTGGATGTGAACGTGTTGCCCGGACCATTAAGTCCGAGGTTGTGATGTAAAGTGTGTTTGGTTATGGAAGTTTATTTCCAAGTGATTCCTGTGTTCAAATGTAATGATGTGTGGAAAGTGTGAACTTCGAGGACGAAGTTCTTTTAAGGGGGGTAGATTGAAATACCCCAAACCTTGATATGTGGTTTAAATATCAAACTATGGTATGTAAAGGCTAAAAAGTGCCTTAGTAACATCAGTGAACAATTTAGACCATAGTAAATGCAATAAAGCATTAAGACACAGTTTGAGCAAAAACATGCTCTAAGCTATGAGTGAACTTGGTTAGGACCCAAAGAGCCTACCAAGACTTAATAACATTTAATTATGATTTTATAGGGCTAATTAAGTCCTTAGCAAACCTTGGTAGACAATGAAACCAAACAAAACATAAATAAATACCTTAAAGTCAATGAGAGCAAAAATGTGCTCTAAGCTTGGGATAAATTTGTAAAAGACCTAATGGTCATACCTATACCTTATAAATATGTTAATGAACATATTAAATCAATTACCAAAGAAAACCAAGCTTGAAAACAAGTTAAAACACAAAATGTGCTTTAAGGAGTCTTAACGCACGTTTTTGAAAAATTGTCTTGTAAATGAGTTTTGAATGGCTAAATGTCCATCATTACTCTTTAATTAACATGTGTACTATATAGTATCACATTTGGGTGGCTATATTAATGGGAAATCAAAAATTTCACTTCTAAGTGCCTTGTTTAGGTGAATAGTGATTTTTATAAGCTAGTTTGTAACATATGTTGTTATAAGTAATTAAATTGGTCAACAAAGACCATTATACCCTTCTATTAAATGGGGGCCAGTTTTTCAAGGTGTGAGTCACCACACATGTAAGTTTATTAAGTAATAAGTGATGACTAAAAGTTACTATTTGCTTTAAGATATAAATATCTTCAAAAAGCAAAACCAATCTCATTTCTCTCATTTCTCTCATTCCACACTTCTTCAACCTCTCTTCTATCTCTTCTTGCTCTCCATTCACGGCCTGCTACAGCAACACCAACATCACCATTATTTTCCACCTTTGACCACTTGTATCTCCTAGCTTATTTGGCCAAATTAAATTCTAAGACCACCATCTCTTCCTCTCATCAAGCTCTTCAATTCTATCCTTTCAAAATCCCAAAAGCTCCATTTCGGTGCCAAGAGGATTCACCATTGAAGGAGCCTGAGCTCACCTTTTCACATATTATTGTTCTCCTTTGCTTCAAGGTAAGGAAACTCAAAGAAAATCCATGTTTCCTCTATGTTTATGTGATGTGTCCGAAAATTCACCTCACAATGGTGTTTTCACCTTGCTTATTTTAGCTTCATTTGAATCTTCCAAGGGCTAAGAGGAGTCCTCTCTTGATACTTATTCAAGTTCTCTTCCAATTCCAAGGTAAAAAATTACTTAATGTGTTAAAACAATATGTGTAACTAGGGTTTACAATGAGATGAAGCATGATGCTTGAATACTCATTCTATTGTTTGTATAATGTTTAATAGTTGAAAAGGAACCAAATGCCTTACCGGTTTTACAAGGAAACAAGAAAGAAATTTGTGAGGAAAAGAGGTAAACAAGCTATCTCAATGTGGTTTAATGCCTTAGGAGAAATAAGCTTATAATGCTTGTTAAAACTACCTAAAGAGCAAATGGTGAATGACCTAGTAAAGTGTTCTCAAGGAGACTAGTAAAAGAACATATGTATTGGTGTATGTATTTGCAGGTCAAAGGCATTATTTATGTGGGAAATTCAGTGTTTATGGTTATGCAATTTAAGGGCCTAAGAGCCATGTATTTAAGGGCCTAAGTGCCAAGCAATTTAAGTTATGCACTATTGTGTGATGTAGTGCTAAATGTGTGAAGTTGTGTATAAAAATGTGTTTGATGGATTTTAGGTGTTTTGAATGAAATAAGGTAAAAACCTAAGTGTTTGGATGTGAGTATATACAAGAGAAGCTATGGCCAAATTTGGGAAAATGTGTGAGAAGTTCTAAGTGTTTTAAATGGTCTTGGTGAACTAGGAAGTGTTAAAGGTGAATAAATGTTTACTGAGAAGAAAACATGTTTAAGGTGATTTGGAGTGATGCAAGGATTTAGGCATTATCTTGGAAGTTCTAGAAATCCAATGAGTATTTTTAGGATGTATTAAAAGTCTTGGAGAAGTTTGTTTAAGGTTTAGGTTATGATAATGTGCAAGGTGGGAATAATGTTTAGGTAAGGTTTTGAGAAAGGAACTTGAGGAGTTGTGAAAAAGAAGGTTTGGTTAGTAAGAGAAGATGCTTGGGAGATGATGTTTATGGTGGTGAGGAAAACACCTTGGTATAGAGGTTATTATGGGAGAAACACCACATAGGAAACCAAATGTAAATGTTACAAGTGTTATGAGATTTGGGTGGAAATTGAGTAACAAGTCAAACATGGAACTAGTGTGTTTGAGATGATATTTTGGCATTAGAATATACCTAAGATCATATGGTAAGTTTATACAATTAATGGAGGAGGAGAACTAAGGCAACAACACTTGAAAAATGCAATTTTGACAATTCTGTAGCTTTGGTCCGGGACTTAGTCATGGTTCAAGACCGGACCAAGCTTTTAAAATGGCCGAGAGTTTAACATGTTTGTGGTCCGGGACTTAAGGTAAGTACAAGGTCCGGACCACCCTATTAAAATCGCCCGAGAGTTTTCTAATGTGTTGGTCCGGGACTTAAGGTAAGGACCAAGTCCCGACCACTCTAAAAATTTGTTTAAGGTTGGAAAATGATGTCTAATGATGGGGATTGATGGTTAATGATGTTATGAGGTTGTTAAGGACATGTTAGGTGAGTTTAATGACATTAAGTGGTGAAAAGTTGTAATAATGTGAAGTAAAACAAGTTAAAAGTGAAGTTATGTAACTAAGTTAACGGGGAAAAAATTATAAGCATTAGACATTAAATAATCAAGCAAACCCCGATGTTAATAAAAACACATGTGATGTTAACAGTTGTTCGAGAATCGCCCGAGGAACATAAGTGGACGTGGTAAGTGGACTCCGGTGACAGGTTGTTTTCTTGCAACCTGTGTCCTACCGGATTACACCGGCTTGTATGCCAATGTTTTTCTGTATGTTTGCCACGTTGTAAGATAAAACATGTAATGAGTTTACAGTAATTCATATATGTGGCGTGTTCAACTCCGATACCATTTAACCTCGGCAGTGTTAACCTTAGTTAACTGAGTCTAGGATCACATGAGAGTTCGGTATTCGGAGTAAACGACCCGACCCATGGGACGTTCTAACCACGGCTATGCGTGTGTTAACTGTGTGATATGTGTTTGTGAATGTAGGGATCTCCCTTGTGTTTAAACCCAGTTGTAATTCTGTATGGTGTGTAGTTATGATAGACTCCATAGTGGGGTTCTAACTAATATCTAAAGTAGTATGTACTAACAGTAGTGAGGAATCCGGTTTGGGCGCGTCGCGCTTGTTGGGAGAGGGTATCCTTCCTAGCCTTACCCTTCTCTTTGTTATGGTTGTTTCCCTCACGGGTTATGATCTCCCATTAGCTTACTCTAAAGCTTAGCTATCTGACTTATGATCGGTTTAGGGGGAACATGTGTTTGTGTGTGTGTGTTCGGGCCTCCAAACCCGAACCGCCTTAACTTAAGTTACTCGTCCAACTATTAGGACGGTAATGAGTGTTGTTGTTATTGTCTAACGAGCTTATCATGAGACTGGCAACATTCTCTAGGCTCACCAGTGTATAAACAATGTTTGGGTCGGTTCCTAGAGAACCACTCCCGTTATGTTATGTATTTTTGTTGTGATGCAATATCTATTGCGGTATTATGTTGTGCACGTGAAAACGTGCAAAGTGTTGTTAAGTGTGGTATGTAGTGTATTTGTAGGTTTTATAATGTGGAGTGTGTGGATCATGGATATGATTCCCAGTTTGTGATAAGAGGCGTTTAAGGATAACCCGATTTAAGGGTATGTGTCGTCTATTAAGGAAGTAGCTCCATTAGAGAGGACACTCTAGGGATGATGAATACCATGAGTGACTTATTAAGTAAGGATATATTATCCGCTTGTTGAGCCCGTTGAGGCGAAATGATTATGTGTTGTGTGTTTACAGTTCATGCATGATTTAAAAATAATCAACCGCATGCTAAGACGGCAATTAGTTGTGCGTGGCCCGGTAGCATGTGGGCTGCGGATTACCATACCAGCAAAGGTGCTGAGCCCCTTGGGGGCCACCCTTTCTCTTCTTTCCTATTTCAGGTACGAAGTGCTGGAAGCCGTTCGAGAGTAGGACGGGTAGTCGTTGTACATGGGTAATCATTTAAAGTGTATGATACAGTAGGTGTAGTAAGACCGAAATTGTTGTCGGCATCAGTTAATAAATACTCGGTATAGTTGAAAGGTGTACGTTGTTGTTGTTAATGGAAAGGGATAATAATATGTAGTTGCTCGGGAATTTAGCCCATCAGACCGGTACAATGTGTATGGATTAGCCTTTAGCCACGTGGGTGGCTAACGGCGTGTAACACCAGCGTGTTAAGTAATGTGATGAGATTTGTATTTCCGCTGCAGTTAATTTGTAAGTGTGTTAATGTTGGATGGGGTGTTACAGTTGGTCTTCTCTATGTGCCCGATCCTTTTCAAAATCCTTTTAAATTCTACAACTAGTTGGTAATCCGGAATATCTCCCACATATGTTTGAGATTCCTAGGCCCAACGAAGCCAATTCGATGTAATACGGTTAACTTTTTCATCCACAAGCTTTTCTGGAGTTTGCTGATTTGTCTCCTGGAGATTAGCCTTACTCCTTAACCTCGACAATGGACTCCAAGACCTTGCACCATTTCTTTGTGACGGCTAAAAGGGGCATCCATGCTTACATGTGTTAGGTGTCAACCAACAATGAGAGCTTGAATCAAGAGAAAGGGGTTTTGGATCAAAGTTTGGATAGAGAATGAACACTTGATCCGAAATGTAGATGTTTGGACTGGATGTATTTTGGGTTAAAGAAAGTGTGTGGGCCTAAGTTTATTTGATCTGGACCGTTTGAGCTGGAGTAATTTTCTTAGACCAAGAATCAGAACTTGGGCCGAAACCTAGATATGAGCTGATTGGGCCAAAAGGTGACACCAAGATCTAGGGTTTGGGCCAGGGCCCGGATAAGAAGTTTACTAGACTAGAATGAGCCCTTGGGCCAGAGTAAAGCACATGGGCTGGAATGGTCCTAAATCACAAATGGGCCACTTCTTTAGGTCAAGAAGATGGTTGCTGAGCCGAAAAAAGGATTTATTTCAGGACTTGTGAGTTATTTCAAGTTCAGGTGGACTTCTTTATGGGCCTAGAACATTGGATAATTCAAATTGGTTGAAAGAGAAATCACCTAAGTCTAGGCTTTGGGCCAAAGCCCAAATGACTCACAAATTAAACCAAACAAGGCCTTTGGGAGTAAATAATGAAACCACGAGTTCGGGTTGGCCTAAGTTGATGTAGGAGAAGTTCCTATCAATCTCTAGGGTTGGCAGTGGGCCAATCACACATGAAAACTAGGTTTCACTCAAGTTCAACATGTCTCACTAGACGAATTGGACCAACGGGTACGGATCGATCAAGAGAGGTGCTGGGGGCATGGGCCCAGGTCACCACAAAGGAATAGGGCTTGCATGCTAGTCTCTTTGGGCTTCCCCACTCTTTTCACATCACCTAAAGGTGAGCATCTACGGTGGGTCTTTCAATAACAAAACAAGGCTAGGTAAGGGCACTGCCAGGAAAATGCTTGGGGCTAAAGCCCAGGTATTAAGGGGATGGGTAGATGACATCCTCCTCTATTTTCTCATTCACCCACACCTTAAAGAGTGAGTTCCTGATAGGGGACCTTAAGGCTGGTCCCGGGGTAAAATCTGTTTGCATGGACCCTCGCTCTCATATGATGCAAAGGTGCAAAAAATTAAATTGCGCACAAAAGTAAACAAACAACATAAAAGCCATAAATAAACAATTTTCAAGTTAAGCACTCTTTTTTAAAAATTAAGAGTTTACCCCCAGTAGAGTCACCATTCTGTGAGCCTTAAATTTTGAACCACTATCCAATGTTGATTAGATTGATTAGGGATTTGATCGGGTTCTAGGTCCACTTATAATCTAAGTTTAATAACTCAGTCATATAACTATAATTATTAAAGCCTAAGTTAGCTCATTGGAACCTATTACGAGTCGCCACCTAATTTTTACCTAGGGTAAATTAGGAAAGGTATAGTTCGGGGGCGGGTGTATTCGACTATTTAGGGTTCAATTACTTCATTAACCCCTCGGAGTTGCTTTCCTCTACTTAGTTTATATAACAGCTATTAGAGTCACTAACTTAAGTGCATGAACTTCTGTTTCTTTTATTTTTTAACATTTTTTGACAGAAATTAAATGAAAATTTAAGTTACTTAACTAGGGTTTTGGAGGCAGAATTAGGTCGAATTTGGTTTCCGTCCATGGCCACGGACCTAATGTCCTAACCTACGGACCCTAGTTCACCTAGTTATACAAAAAAGTCGAATTGAAAAGAAAACAAAATTTGAAAAGTCCGGGCCACGGATAGAACGACTGTGGGCTCGGACATAAGTTGAAAAACACTAAAAACATTCAAAAATTAATTCCTGACAGGGGTCCGGGGGTGTCCTATGCTGGACAGGCGTCCGCAGCCACGGACCACCCTCGGACGGCGGCGTTCTAGGGTTCTTGTGGTGTTTTCGCTCAAATTGTATGGGGGGTGTTCTTGAAAGATTTTACACGTTAGTACTTGAAATATTTGATTCGAAGCCAAATTTCACACGACACTTAACAAAAAGTAAAGGGCAAAAAAACAAAAACGAACAACTATTCAGAAGCCGGAAAGAGTTAGTTTGAACCCAAATTTTAATGCAAGGTCATAAAGTGGGGAGTTAGAAAATTAAGATTCCAACCTATTTACCTTCAGGATTGGCTGGATTCTTCACGTCGAGAGTCTTTTGGAGCTTCACTGAGAGGGAGCCGTTCGGTTCGGGTTCGAGAGCTCATTCTATCCCTTGTGATTGTGGTGTCTTCACGTTTGGTGCTGGGTTGATGGTGGGTTGATGATTGTTGAAGTGGTGGGGTTGAAAAATTGTTCAGGTGGTGATTACGGGGAGTTTCGGTGTGATTTTGGTGGTCAGGTGTTGAAAAACGTGAGAGGATGAGGGACAGCTATATTCTCTGAATGTTAGGGTTCTAAAGCACCTCCTCTGACAGAAGTGAAATACCCCGAACTTAATTAGAGCGATTAAATTACTCTAATATTGTATTTGATGGCCTTAGTGCCTGAAGAAGTTTGGTAAGGAAAATAAAACCAAAAGAAAAGCGAAAACAACTAAAAAGTGAAAAACGCTATAAGTAAGCGTTATATGACCATAGGAGGAATACAACCTCGAGAAGGGATATGGATTTACAAGGCTTAATAATTCCTAGTTAATATATGGAAACAATTCCCGAAGAAAACGGATCCATCCATAAAACGAAAAAACGCTAATAAAGCTTTAGCGCACGTTTTTGAGAAAACCCAAAAACGTGACTTTGAGTGATCAAATGAACCATAAAAATTATGGTCAATCAAATAACTATAATTAAACATTAAGGGAGCTTAAAACCATGAAATTAAAGAAACGAGAAAATTCTGGAAAAGGGCCAAGGTTAGTGAATAGTGCTAAACTGGGTAAATTAACGAGCGCTTTCGTAAAAGACAAAAAACGCTCCAGCTTATATACATATGTGGGCGGTTTTTAGACTAGTAATCAGCTCCCCTCACACACATTAAACTATAAAACAAAAGAAGAGAAAAGTAAAAAAGAAAAAAGTACAAAAGTAAGAAAAAGCCCTCTCTTCCTTACCTTTGTTTCTCTCCCATTCTCCTCTTCCCCACATAACCTTCCTCCTCCGTTCTGCATTTTCTGGTTATTTTCATCTCCCATGGCAGCCACCTTCTTGCTTGCCCAAGCCATCCATGCATCCAAATGCAAATAATTACACATTTGAACTCCCTCACCAAACTCTACACTTCCCTCATTTTCAAATCTGAAAATGATGAACTTCATATCATGGGTTTAGCCCATTTGAAGAGAAAGTTAGAGATTCTTGACATTGGAGTCTCCTCTTCCACTTAAGGTAAAAAATTCCAAGGAAAATCTCATATTTTCCCATTTTTGGTCTTGGCCGATTTTGCCCCACTCTCATGCTTTGTTATTCCTTGTTTGAGCTTCATTCCAAGCAGTCAATGGTGGTGGGATCCCCTCTTTGGTTCATGACAAAAGCCATCTAGGGTTCAAGGTAATTTAGTCATTTTTGTGCTCTAAGCACCCCTCCTTGTAACTAGCTTAATTAATAAGTCTAGGAGTAATGTTTAGTGCCTAATTCCTCTTAATATTAATTTTTGAGGTTGAAAGTGATTGGCCAACTTGGCCGATTTTGACCAAGAATGAGAGAAGGAGGAGATGGAAAAGAAAAGAAGAATTTGTGAGCTTAAGGTAAGAAAATCATTCACGCTTATTTGATGTTTTATAAACTTGGGTGGGTAATTAAAGGAATGAAACCAAAAACTTGTGTAGTAAATGGTGTGCTTGATATTTGAAAAAATTGTGAATGGATGTTTGAATTAAAGGCTTAGGTGCCAAGCTTTGAGCTATTGGGTTATATTGTTCTTATGAAGATTGGATGAGGTGGTGATTAATTGGGTGTTGGTAGGACCCTTATATGGTGTGGCTAGTAGGATTGGTTTTTTGGTGAGAATGGATGAGTAAGGATATGTTAGGGTTGATGGGGAAAAAACATGCGAATTTCGATAGAACCTAAGTGTTTTAAGGACTTTGGCAATGAGGGAAATTAGGTGTTCATTTGGGGTTGATTAATAACTTGGAATGGTATTTGGAGAATTAGGAGGAGAAGTGTAAAAATCTGTAGAAGGTTAATGTATTGTTGCTGGAGCTTTGGAGAGAAACTAGCACTAGTAGAAAAAATGTTTTAACTCGGTTATTTTGCCATATACCACGGTTAGGGAACCGTGGTTATGCTGCTCGTATCTTTACAAATAGCGATAAATGACGGTTCATAACCGTCATTTAAAGTAAGCGAAAATACCACGGTTGCTCGAAACCGTCGTTTAAGACCCCTTCTCCCGTGAATATTCATTGACTTTATACCACGGTTGGGAGTCTGAACCGTGGTATAAAGTGTGTTATAATTGACGGTTTTACTAAAAACCGTGGTATAAAATGTATACAAATCAAGAATAAACCATGGTTATAAATTAAAACCGTGGTTTATAGTCTGTGAACTTTTTTCTAGTTCGCCGGTGATTTGGCGCCGCCTTTAATTGTAACTCAACAAAGAGCGCAAACAGAAGAGAATGAAGAGGCCAGAACATGTATGTTCCTTGTTTGTGTATTAGGGTTGCTAAATAAGTCGCATTATGTTCCTTGTTTGTCGGTAGGTTGCAAAATTACCGTGAAAGAGAATGAGAGATGGCGGAGCTGTTCGCCGGTTAGGGTTGCAAAAAATTACAAAAGAAGAAGCGTAGAGCATATGTTCCTTGTTCGCTACTGTGGGTTGCAAAAATTACAGTGAAAAACAAGAGGCGCAAAGCATGTCCTTGTTTGCCGGTTAGGTTTGCAAAAATTAAAGTGAAGAGGCGCAGCATGTTCCTTGTTTTCTAGTATGACGAAGAGCATGTTCGCCTGAGGTTGCAAAAATTACCGTGAGTTGAAGAAGAAGAAGAGAAGAGTTGCAGAGCATATTCCTTGTTCGACAGTGGTGGTTATAAAACAGTGAGGAGAAATATATATAATAGGAGAAAGAGAATGAGCAGCGTTAATTTTCGCCGAAATTTGAATTCCCGCTTAGACAATATACCACGGTTCTACCAAGAAACCGTCATTTAAAGTTGTTTGACCATGACTAAAAATGACGGTTGTGACAAAACCATGGTTTAAAATACAACGCGTCAAACTATATATGACGGTTCCACCCAGAACCGTGGTATATAATACAACGCGTCAAACTATATATGACGGTTCCGTCAGAACCATGGTATAAAATGCAATGCGTCAAGCTATATATGACGGTTCTGCGTGCAACTGTGGTATAAAATCTCCCGCCGACACTTTTTGTGACGGGTATGCTAATAACCGTAGTATAAAAGTTTTAAATGACGGTTATGAGATTAACCGTGGTTTAAAGTGCATCATTTAAAATCTTTTTTCTACTAGTGTAGGTTGTACAACATTGAAAGGAAAGGATCAACTTGGGTGTAGAGAATACATTTGTCTTGGAAGGATTGGGAACGGTCAATTGGGTTGAGAAGAAGTGTAAACTACCAAGAGAAACTTTAGAAATGCACAAGTGTGCAAAATGCAAATGTGAGAATGAAAGTTTGTAGAAATTGAGCAACGATTTGGGTAAAGAATTTGAGTAATAATTTGAGAATGTTTAGAGCATGACTTGGAGTGTTTTAAGGTACTTAAACATGTAGAAAACATGTGGAAATGATTAGGAAAGGATTGGGTAAGAATTGAGGAGAATTTAGAGTTCAAAGTGAGTAATTAGAATAAGTACTGGGCTAGACAGACCCTAGGACCGACCTTGGTAAGGTCAGTCGGCCTGTAAATTGCAAATCTGGAGCATTCTGACTTAGACTAACCTTAGGACTGACCTTGGTAAGGTCGGTCAGGCTTAAATCTTGTAAAAACATAATCTACTGACTCCGGCCGACCTTGCGACCGACCTTGCAAGGGAGGTCGGGCAAAAAAAAATTGGCATTAGCAATAAGCCATTAGGAGTGTAATGATGATAAGGACAATGTGCGCCTTAGGACCTAAGTAAACGAGTGTGAGAGGTGAATGAGAAGTTGTAGACGTAAGTACACTTGAGTAAACCTAAGTTAACGGGATAACGGGTTGAGTACGGGAGTAGTAAATATTTACATACCATAATACCTTAATGTTAATAGAAGCATTTTGAATGTTACCAGTGGAACAAGTGTGAGCCGAAGAACGTAAGGTGACGTGGTAAAGTAACCATTGGTGTAAGGTATGATTTTCTTATGCCCCGTATGCTAACCGTGTTACACTGATTTGTGTGTTGTGTGCTTGTGTGCCGACCTAATCAAGATAAAAGCATGAAAAATGTTCATTGCTTGATTTTATATCTTCATGCATGTTGTGTGTACTAATCTCCCTTGTATAATTGCATGGTCTAACTTAGCGTTGTTGGCCGACTTCTAGTTGTGTAACGATTGGTTAGTGACTTGTAGAAAGAGTCATCTCGCAAATTAACGAGAATGCGAGAACACACGAAACTAGTGAATTAAGAATAACGATAACGCAAACCTATGAACTCATTAGAATGTGACAGAGTGTACGGGACTAGTAAACTCCCGATAATGGTTAGAGAACCGAAATGAATAATCCACAAAGCAATTACTAGTGGAAGTATATAAGGAACCTCTATTTAGAGGATTGGTGAAAATCCAATGACATGAACTTTGAGAGAAGTAAAGAACAACAAGGGATTTCCAAACCCCCTTAGAAAGATAGTCGACCCACAATGAGCGGATCCGACTAATATAAACAATGTCCCAAACATGAGAGTATTTGATACGTTGGGGGAACCCTTAAATCTGAGAATTCTAGACATTGGTAATTCCCTAAGCTAGTAGAGGATATCGAGAGAGATACTTCTAGGCTAATCTATGAGATTGTAAAATAACTCCGAGAGAGGAGTTTTGGGAATTTGAGTAGTCTTGTAAAAACGGACATTTGAGTATTTGAGGAGCTAAGTGTATAGTTTCGCTTTCATTTGTAACCCGGTGTTGAGTCTTGTGTATGACTCTGCCCGGAGGTTATAGAGTATTGAGTGATGAGTAAGTACGAGTAAAGTAATGAGTATCGAGTCATGAGTAAGTACGAGAAAAGCAATGAGTATCGAGTAATGAGTAAGTATGAGTAAAGTAATGAGTATTGAGCAATGAGTAAGTACGAGTAAAGTAATGAGTATTGAGTAGTGAGTAAGTACGAGTAAAGTAGTGAGTGTTGAGTAATGAGTAAGTACGAGTAAGGTAATGAGTATTGAGCAAGGCACGAGTAAAGTAATGAGTAAGGTAACGAGTAAGTAATGAGTGAGTAACTAACATGAACGGTTGACTGACGGATTGCCTTCCCTCGTAGGTACTGAATCTTGAGTATGTATCTAAGTATTGCTGCTTGTGTATAATATTGTAGTATTAGTATGTATGTATGCATGAAAATGGACTCCATGTATTCGACAAAGTAGTCGGCGTACCCCGGTTAACACGCGGGGTATGCGAATTTCATATGCAGCAATTTGCTGAGCCCCTAGGGGCACCGTTTTTATTTTCCAGGTACTTGAAGTTGAATACCGTTCGAGTGTAGATGGGGATGGCTGTATAAGCTTGGGTAGTCGATTAAGAACTTGTATTGACCTTGTAAATGTAAGCGTTGATTGTAAGTCCAAATTGTTACCGGTGAACTTGAGGAATTTAGATACTCGGTATAGTATTGTATGGATATTGCAATGGTATAAGAATTCATTTGAAGTTGTAATTGTACTAAAATTTGACTAAGGAATTGGAATGTATTGTTTGGTATAGTATGCTCGGTATATTCAAGTTCATCAGACCGATAGTATGTTGTATTTGTAACTGGCCTTGTTAGTCAGTGGGTGACTAATGGCATTGTACACCCACCGTTGTGTATGTAATATCCACTGCGAAGGTATGTAATTGGGATGTAATGACGGGATGTAACACCCCACCCGCTAATCCTATGCTTACCGTCCAATCATCCCATTAATTCATAGTTACTCGCAGCGGAAATACTACTTACTACGGCGGGTGATACAACGCCGCTAACCGCCCATACGGCTAGCAAGGCTATTACTACTTACAGTGACGGTTTGATGAACATAATGTACCGAGCTACTATATTACTTACCAAATACAAGGGATAGCAATATTACATTCCTGGATCACCGAGTATTTAAAGTGTATACTTACATCCCTTCCCAATCTTTCCAAAAGAATGAGTACCTACCAACTACTCATCTATACCAATTAAAATCCCTTCACAATATCCCAAAAAGGTGTACCCCATGGTACACCGGCTAATCAAAAACTACAGCCATGTAATACTCAGTACACCAATCATCATTCAATGTTTACAATCAAAAAGAAACCGAAATAAACTCTCCGTCCTCTTCATCCTTCTCGAGTACCTGCGTGTAGTAAAAATGGTGCCCCAAGGGGCTCAGCAAACGCTGCGTATAAACTCCGCATATACCGAGTGCTAGCTAGGGCACGCCGACTATTTGACGTCCACTAAACATGTGATTCATTGTTTTCATACATACATGCTTTACATACAACATACATGCATTTACAATACATTACACAATTCAAGGCATCAATACAATAGCACGCATCTTACTTACCTTCACAAGGTTAGCCAAATTATGCATCCGGGTTAATCGGAATGCTTTTACTCTTTTACTCATTACTTACTTTCTCTTACTTACACTTACTTGCTTTCAATTACTTTACTTACTCATTCTTACTTACTTACTTATACTCAAGTTAAGTCGTCAGGACCTCCGGCCCTAGGGACTACTCCGTCCCACCTCCGGGATTTACTTGACTCACCAATCCGGGATGCTATCCACTTAAGGGATTTGGGCCGCGGACCAGTTTAAGAGTCAGGAATCGGATCCAACCTCTTGTGTCTCCTCATCCTCACGCGTGGCCGAAACTATATCGGACTTCTACTCATTCCAATTTAATTACCAATTTAAGTTAGAATGGTTAGCTTGTTAGGAATAAGTTAGAAGTCCAAAGTCAACACATTCGGTCACAGTACATTGCAACATTCATACAAGCATTCATATTCATCCATACATTTCATGAATTATACAAACTGAGATTTAAAGAAAATATACCACAATATACAACACTACATATTCACAAGTAAACATGATAACTCCGATTCGTGCATTTATCTTATTTGGTGATCAATTAGCACACAACACACAAATCAGAGTAACCAAGATAGCATACGGGGCATGAGGAATTCATACCGTTCACCGTTGTACGTGTTTCCAAACGTCCTTCCGGTGTCACAAGTCAAACCCTATTATGTACATATACAATTGAATGATTAACATAACTATCATTAACTTAACTCGATTACTCCTATGTTACTATTCCATACTTACTAAGTCTTTACATTCCTTACACTTGTATTTCATTTACTTACCTTTCATGACCCACCCATGGTTTACTTACATATATACATACATATGTATAGGTGGGTATACACACACACACACACACACACACACACACACACATATATATATATATAATATGCATACTAGTTATAAGCTTACAGTTTTTTTTTGTAAGTATTGGGCCGTCCGACCCACCGTCCGACCCAAGCCCTGGGTCGGATCATTCCAGTAGAGTTCGTCCTCTGAAATTCACCCTGTCCGACCCAGCACTATTCAGTCCGACCCATACCCTCTGGGTCGGACCGTTCCAGAAGGTTTCGGTCCCGTGTCCCTGCTCCGTCCGACCCACTGTCCGACCCAGACTCTGGATCGGACGAAGTCAGAAACTTCGACCTGTATTTTTTTGCCTGTACGACCCACGTCCGATCCACGGTCCTGGGTCGAACCATTCCAGAAAGATTGATTCTCGATTCTTAAGCCCCGTCCGACCCACGTCCGACTCACCGTCTGGGTCGGACGAAGTCAGAACATTGCTACAGATTTTATTTTTCTTTCCCAATTTCACCCATTGCTTCCCTAATCTTCCTACATACATCCTAACATGTTTTAGTACAATTTAAACATCCTAAATCATGCTAATTCATTCCCTAATTCATTACTCAATTTTATACTAACTCATATCTACAATTCTCTAAGTTCCTACTCAACACTTACACAGTTTTCTTCCCTTACCATATTATGCTACAGATTTTGACTTCAACTCTCCCCATCTATGGTTCCCTCTTCTAGTGTCATTTCTAAGGTTTCTAATGCATTACATACCTCTCCTAACCTACCCTCAATATATCTAAATCAAAATCTGTTACAACATGTTTTTCCACCTAGTTTTTAATTCACTAAGTGTTCTAATCCTACATAAATTTTGACATAACCTCCCCTATATTTTTACACTCTCACCACATCGTTTTACTCACATTTATGATCATATCACCTGTTTATACACAATATCAATATGCCCATCTCTCATACATAAATACCACACTAACAACATTAAATTCTGCACTCAAACATTAATTCCCAATCTAGTTTGTAACAGTTTTTAAGTGTCTTTTAAGATTCAAAATACTTATATTCTCCTACACATTACACTACTACTACATTACCATTTTCATTACTAATTTCAACTTCAAAAAATCTGTTACATACATATATATACAAGGCTACACAAATGAGTACCCTTACCTTGTTTTCCTTCTAGTTCTCTTCCTCCTTCCTTCTTGCTTCTTCCTCCTCTCTCTACCGGTTTTAGCAACTCAATCCACTAACACTACAACCATTCACATACATACTTCAATACTAAAACTAACCCTACACATTATTTAAGCTTTTAATGTAAGTTTTAGGGTTTAGAGATTTCATTACCTTGCAAGGGTTTATGAAATACTTGGAGCAGCTCAAGAATGATCTTTCCACCCTTTCAAAAATGCCAAAATCGGCTAGGCACAAGAGGAGCAAGCAAGGGCTTAGTTTGCAAATTCGTTTTGCCCACAAGGGTTAGAAAAAGATGGAGTTTTGAGAATATTTTTACCTTAAAAGAACAAGGAGAATAAGGTGGTTCTAATGGTGGTCTTGAAGCTCCAAATGCTCCATACCCATGGAGATGAAAGTTGTTGTTTTTGATTTTTGAAAAGATAGGAATGTAGCTCTTGATGAGAGGATTCCAATGATGTAGTTTTTATAATTTTTGGAAGAGGTTTGAGGGAGTTTGAAGAGGAGAGAATATGGAGTTTTGTGGGGGTTTCTAATTCTCCATTGTTGTCCGATTAAAAGTGGACACATAAGTTTCGGTTATTTATGTTTCTACCCCATAATTTCCCGTTTTTGACAGTTTTTACTAATCTCTCGTTTTATTGATTTTATTGGTTCTAAAGCTTCACTAATATTCATTAATGATTATTTAGTTGACCAAAATTGTTACGAGTCTATTTGACCCGCTTAAAGACACGTTTTCCCGGTTACCTCGAAAAACGTGCTTTAAGGTTCGGTAATGTTTTTAAACCGTTTCAAGGGTCCGTTTTCTTCGGGATTTGTTCCCTCATGATTATTTACACTTAATTAAGTTTCTAAATTATTCATTAGCCTAATTAATCACTATTTTTAATTACGGGGTATTTCAATCTACCCCCTTTAAGAAACTTTGCCCTCAAAGTTGCTCAAGGTTAATAGTTTAAGTAATTCTACTCATTAGGCAACCAATTGCCTTAATGTGTCTTTCTACCACCTATGAGGTGTTTACTTCATTCCACATTGCAAGCGTACACTCTTCAAGCATCATACACAATTCACCACTTTCAATTCATACCATTCCACAATACAACATAGCAATTCACAGTACACATTACACAGATACATTACACATTACACATACACATCCATACACATACCAACTTCACTTGTACTACATGTGCCATACAAAAGTCTATTACAATACCCACACACTAAGCAATGCTTACCCCGAAGCAATGCAAAAGCAAAAGGGCTCTACCCCCCTTAAAAGGGGTACGACCCGTACCCGTATTGCTAGATGCTAGACTCTCTAGTCTATGAATAACTGTGGGTACTTAGCCTTCATGGCATCTTCCAACTCCCATGTCGCTTCTTCAACATCATGGTTTGACCATAGGACCTTCACCATTCGTATAGACTTATGGCGAGTGTCTCTGGTCTTCCTATCAAGGATTCTCACAGGGGTTTCAACATATCTCATGGTCGGCTCAATGGATAAGTGCTCGGGCACCAGCACATGAGAAGGATCGGCAATATACTTCTTGAGTTGTGACACATGAAATACATCATGGGCACGCCCCAAGTCCTCAGGTAATGCTAACCTGTAGGCTACGGATCCAACTCTTTCGGTGATAGCATACGGCCCTACAAACTTTGGGCTCAGCTTGCCCTTCTGGCCAAATCAGAAGACACCCTTCATAGGTGAAATGCGCAAGAACACTTGGTCGCCCACGGCGAACTCAAGGTCGCGTCATCTCACATCCGCATAGGAATTCTGTCTATCTTGGGCTGCCTTCATATTCGCTCGAATCTGTTGCACTTCAGCTTGCACTTGCTCAAGATACTCTGGTCCTATGATGACCGCTTCACTTGACTCATCCCAACACAAGGGTGTACGGCAGGGTCTACCGTATAGAGCTTGGAAAGGCGACATCTTAATCGAGGCATGATAGCTATTATTGTATGAAAATTCGATAAGATGAAGCTTGTCTAACCAACTCCCCTGAAAGTCTAAGGCACATGCCCAAAGCATGTCCTCCAGTGTCTGGATGGTCCTTTCTGTCTGACCGTCGGTCTGAGGATGGAAGGCGGTACTCAACTTCAATTCCGTACCCAGCGCTTCCCGTGTGGCTCTCCAGTATCTCGAAAGAAATCTGGTGTCACGGTCAGATACTATGGTTTTCGGGACTCCGTGATGTCTGATAACCTCCCTGTCGAATAACTCAGCTAGCTTCACTACCTTTCAGGTGTCCTTCATCGGTATGAATCTGGCAACCTTGGTAAGGCGATCGACTACAACCCAGATCATGTTGAGTCCTCCCCTGGCAGGTGGGAGTCCTACAACAAAATCCATGGAGATATCATGAAATTTTGACTCCGGAACTGGCATCGATTGTACCATTCCGCCCGGTCTACGATGTTCAAATTTCACCTTTTGGCATGTTAAGCATTTCAATACAAATTCTGTCACATCTGATTTCATTCCAGACCACCAGAAGTACCTCTTCATGTCTTTGTACATCTTGGAGGCTCCTGGATGGACTGATAATGTGGAACTGTGTGACTCTCGCAGGATGCGATCCCTTAGCTCAGCATTGCTTCGGGGAACGCATAGCCTGCCATTCAACCGAATCAAACCATCTTCATGTAGCTTGAAGTCATACTTCTTCTTCTCAAAGGTACCATTTTCGATCTTTTGTCTGATTTCGGTTAGGTAAGGGTCACTCAATTGAGTGTCTCGCACCTCGTTAACCAAGCTAGAAGAAGCGAGTAGCGAATGGAGCGAGTGTGCTCGACGACTTAGGGCGTCGGCTACAATGTTTGCCTTCCCTTCCTTATACTGCAAGTTGATGTCATAATCTGAAAGAAACTCCATCCATCTTCTTTGTCTCAAGTTCAATTCTTTCCGAGTGAATACATACTGTAAGCTCTTATGGTCGGAGTAGATGGTGATGCTTACCCCATAGAGGTAGTGTCGCCATATCTTCAAAGCGAAGACAATGGCTCCTAACTCTAAGTCATGTGTCGGGTAATTCTCCTCATGCTTTTTCAGCTGGCGGGAGGCATAAGCAACAACCTTGCCATGCTGCATGAGTACACATCCCATTCCTTTTCCTGATGCATCACAATATACCTCAAATCCCTCTATGCCCTCTGGAAGAGTAAGGATGGGCGCTGAGGTCAATGAGTCTTTTAGTTTCTGAAACGACAATTCACACTCGTCTATCCATACAAACGGTGCATCTTTCTTCATTAGTGTAGTCATGGGCTTAGCGACTTTCGAGAAGTCCTTTACAAATCTCCGGTAGTAACCGGCTAGACCAAGAAAGCTCCTTATGTCGGTAACAGTCTTGGGTCTAGGCCATGATCGTACAGCTTCTATCTTAGAAGGGTCAACTGAGATACCTGCGCTCGAGATGACATGTCCAAGGAATGATACCTGATCAAGCCAAAACTCGCATTTGGAGAACTTCGCATACAGCTGGTTCTCGCGTAGTGTCTCAAGCACTTTCCTCAAGTGAGTTTCATGTTCCTCTGCTGATTTGGAATATACAAGTATGTTGTCGATGAAGACAACAACTGAAGTGTCCAACTGCTCACTGAATAAACGATTCATGAGGTCCATGAATTTAGCTGGTGGATTTGACAAACCGAATGGCATCACTGTGAATTCGTAGTGGCCATATCTAGTACGGAATGCCATTTTCTCGATGTCTTGTTCCATAATTACAATTTGATGATACCCAGACCGGAGGTCAATCTTAGAGAAGACTGATGCTCCTTTCAGCTGATCAAATAGGTCGTCGATGCGTAGCAACGAGTATTTATTCTTGACTGTGACCGCATTCAGCTCGCGGTAGTCAATACAAAGTCAGAGGCTGCCGTCCTTCTTCTTCACAAAGAGGACCGGTGCTCCCCAGGGTGATACGCTCGGGCGTATAAACCCTTTGTCTAGAAGGTCTCGCAATTGTTCCTTCAGTTCTGTCATTTCAGCAGGTGCCATGCGGTACGGTGCCCTAACAATGGGACCGGTACCTGGCAAAAGATCAATTTCAAATTCCACTACTCTCAGAGGTGGCATGCCGGGTAGCTCCTTAGGGAATACATCGGGAAATTTGGATACAATGGGTACATCGTCACTGAACTCTGGATCTCTTTCCAGGTCTTGCACATAACATAAGTATACTTCTTGGCCCTTTCCGAGCTCCCGGTACATAGCCATAGCAGATATGAGTGTGGTCGAAGGCTCTCTCGGTCTCTGGCGGTAAGATACGGTAACCCCAGAAGGACTCTTGAGCAGCAATCGATGCTCGGCGCAGAGGATTCTACCCTTGTGCCGCTCCAACCAATTCATTCCGATGATTAAGTCGAATCCCAATCCGTTGAATTCGATGAAGGAAATGGGAAACGCTTCGTTTTTGATTTCGATGGTGGCTGATTGATAATATTTGGTGCACTTTACTCGCTCCTTCGATGGGAGAGTAACCATGAAATTCGGTAGCTCATCCGCATCTAGCTTCAACCTCTTCACAAAGGATGGTGACACGAAAGTGTGAGAGGCGCCGGAGTCGAATAACACATTGGCATCAATGCCGTTCACTGGGAAGGTTCCCGTTAAGATGGTGCCGCTTCTGCCGGCTTGTGCTTCGGTGAGGATACTCAGGTTACCTTCGGTACCGAGCCCACAACCTATTGATGTCACAATTGGATAAGTATTGATGGTGGACACAAGTGGAATTAAATCAACACTGCTCTTAATTGATAAACCAACCATCATACTTGCCGTGTCTCTAATACACGTTACTAATACATTACATGGTATTATAAATCTCAATACTTCCTAAAGGTAAGGTTCAGGCGTCCTGGTTTCATGTGTGTGGCATTGATTATTGCCGGCGGTGCCGTATTCAACATGATCTTGTTGATCCCGTGATACAGCATCCTAGAGTTTCCACCCATGATTAGGACATCTCCTGATCTCAGTACCAGTTTCTGTGCGAGGTCCACACTCTTCTGCTCGCTATACATAAATATGGCGTCATCACCAATGGACCAAGACACTACGGGCACTCCTTGTTCAAGAGATTCCGCTGTCTCGTCCTTGTCTTGGTGTAACCCAAGTCGTCCTTCTTTCTCATAGAAGTTGACAATACAGAGGTCCGCTTCAAGTGCGGGGATCGGTTCATGTTCGCATTGTTGTGCAAGTTCTACTGCTTGTTTGACGAGTGTCTGAAACTCTGGTGGTATTGTCGGTGGCGTCGCTCCATCTTGTGTTCGTGTCTCCTGGTATGTCTTGGTATAAGGATTCCAGTCCTTTCCCAAGCACATCATTTTTAGCTTCATCTTCGCTCCACCGGGGAATTTGGGTGTGTAAAATCCACCTTGACCCGTTCCTAGATCGTTGCATCGTTGGATGATTGAGATTTGTGCTTCGGGTGTCAGGTATCCCCTTAATAAACTCATACCTGGTCGGATGACCTGACACTGTTCGTTGGTGTAGTAGTGGTTGGTGATGTCGATCTCTTCTTGATTTAGGTTTACCGGTATCGGATAACAGATACTAAAGCTTCCTATGGTTATAAATTTCGTCTACGGTGAGTACTAGTTTCAACTACTTCATCTCATGCTTAATACACACTTCAATTTTATTTACTCATGCATTCATTCGAACAGTTACTCTACTACTTAGACATGCTACTTCAAGGATTAAAGGTTTAGATTATTTACCTGGGCCGGATTTAGAACCGGACCCATCACGGTCAATCACATGAAGGACAGGCTTCCTCTGAGGTGCACTCCGCTGAGGTCCCCGGGATCCCTGTCCCTGCGGTGCCTGCTGGGTCGGTGCATCGCCAGATGCAACCTCCTTGCCTTCCCTCTGCCTGTAGCTTTGGTAGTTCCCTTTCGGCTTGGCATTCTCTAGGAATTTATTGGTTATGTCCCGGTTTCTGGCAGTTGTAGCATTTGATTTCTCTCCCATAACAGTCTTTGTCGGGATGGTCCTGGTTGCACTTTCTGCACACATAGGTGCGGCCATCGGAGAAGGTTTTGGTGACACCGGAGCCAGAACCTAAGGTTTAGAGGGTTAGCACATGTGTGCGTGGACATACTAGATATGATACTTATACGAATACGAATTAGAAATAGAAGTTTACCCTTAGGTGGGTATGATCTCAGTGGCTTTGCTGCCACCGGTGCAGATGAACCAAGTTGAAGAAGCTCAACTGGTTTGCCCTGCTCAGCATGGGCACTGCTCTCACTTGGCAATTTCTTTTGGGATTGCTGAAAAAAATTTCCCTTCTTCTTTTTCCAGCTTTTACCCTGGTTCTGCTCCTCGCCATTGGTGTTCTTGTTGTTGGCCTTGCGCTTCAGCGTGGTTTCTTCATCCCTTAGTTGGCAAGTGATTTCAATGCGAGAAGTCGCGTGATAACACTCCTAAAGTTTCAGGTATTAGCCGGGATTCTCATTTAAGAAAGGATAAGGAAGAGATTCAAGGAATTCAAGGAATTTATGGAATTGAAATGATACTAAGGGTTAACCGATATTTACCTGAAGGGAGGTAAATCGAGTGTAGCCCATACCGTACCGAAGGTGATGGCTCAGACCGCCATAGAAGCGATCGACCAACACCTGGCCGGTGTATCCTAAGTCAGGTAGAAGACGGAGGATGGAGGTGAAGGTGCGGTAGTACTCATCCACAGACATCTTGTCTGTCATTTTCAAGGCGTCCAGCTCTAGCCTTTTCTTAGTCTTTACATGCTCCGGATAGTACTTGGATCGGAGGAGAGATGCGAAAGACTCCCAATCGAATGTGGGGTCGCTGACGTGCTCATGCTTGATTAGCTTCCACCAATCCATAGCAGCATCCTTCAGATAATAAGCAGCAACTCTGACTCGAACTCCAGTAGGAGCTTCGAGGGTTTCGAACGTCGTCTCCATCTCGGGGATATAGGCTTCGAGCTTAGCCGGATCTCTCTCACCCCTAAAGCAGGGAGGGCGGAGTTCCGCTACAGCTTTTACCCAGTTAGCTTCTCTGGGTGGCGGGGGAGGGATTGGCCCCGCTTGGTTCTGTTGGTTTTGATGGTTCTGCTGCATAGCTTGGATTACTTGTGGTAGCATCTGTGCTACCGTCGCAGCGACGATTTCGGCTATCGTCTGCGTGCCGGGACCGTCATTGCCCCCTTCTCTAGGGCGACCTGGACCTCTTCCTGACATCTGAACATTTAGCAGTTACATTAGGCTCCGCAAGATATGACTAAAGGGTCTTGCAATTTAAACAAGGTATCGTTCCTAAGAATGTCAAGGGTATCCGTTGTTAACAACGGTCGTTCCTAGTTAGGTTTCTAAGTATCCGTCTTAAGACGGTTGTAATCCTAACTCGGTAATTCCCTATGCTCGGTACTATGGACATCAGAGCGTAACTACACTCTAATACCACATTTTGTAACACCCCAACCGCTAATCCTATGCTTACCGTCCAATCATCCCATTAATTTAGAGTTACTCGCAGCGGAAATACTACTTACTACGGCGGGTGATACAACGCCGCTAACCGCCCATACGGCTAGCAAGGCTATTACTACTTACAGTGACGGTCTGATGAACATAATGTACAGAGCTACTATATTACTTACCAAATACAAAGGATAGCAATATTACATTCCTGGATCACCGAGTATTTAAAGTGTATACTTACATCCCTTCCCAATCTTTCCAAAAGAATGAGTACCTACCAACTACTCATCTATACCAATTAAAATCCCTTCACAGTATCCCAAAAAGGTGTACCCCATGGTACACCGGCTAATCAAAAACTACAGCCATGTACTACTCAGTACACCAATCATCATTCAATGTTTACAATCCAAAAAGAAACCGAAATAAACTCTTCGTCCTCTTCATCCTTCTCGAGTACCTGCGTGTAGTAAAAATGGTGCCCCAAGGGGCTCAGCAAACGCTGCGTATAAACTCCGCATATACCGAGTTCTAGCTAGGGCACGCCGACTATTTGACGTCCACTAAACATGTGATTCATTGTTTTCATACATACAACATACATGCATTTACAATACATTACACAATTCAAGGCATCAATACAATAGCACGCATCTTACTTACCTTCACAAGGTTAGTCAAATTATGCATCCGGGTTAATCGGAATGCTTTTACTCTTTTACTCATTACTTACTTTCTCTTACTTACACTTACTTGCTTTCAATTACTTTACTTACTCATTCTTACTTACTTACTTATACTCAAGTTAAGTCGTCGGGACCTCCAGCCCTGGGGACAACTCCGTCCCACCTCCGGGATTTACTTGACTCACCAATCCGGGATGCTACCCACTTAAGGGATTTGGGCCGCGGACCAGTTTAAGAGTCAGGAATCGGATCCAACCTCTTGTGTCTCCTCATCCTCACGCGTGGCCGAAACTATATCGGACTTCTATTCATTCCAATTTAATTACCAATTTAAGTTAGAATGGTTAGCTTGTTAGGAATAAGTTAGAAGTCCAAAGTCAACACATTCGGTCACAGTACATTGCAACATTCATACAATCATTCATATTCATCCATACATTTCATGAATTATACAAACTGAGATTTAAAGAAAATATACCACAATATACAACACTACATATTCACAAGTAAACATGATAACTCCGATTCGTGCATTTATCTTATTTGGTGATCAATTAGCACACAACACACAAATCAGAGTAACCAAGATAGCATACGGGACATGAGGAATTCATACCGTTCACCGTTGTACGTGTTTCCAAACGTCCTTCCGGTGTCACAAGTCAAACCCTATTATGTACATATACAATTGAATGATTAACATAACTATCATTAACTTAACTCGATTACTCCTATGTTACTATTCCATACTTACTAAGTCATTACATTCCTTACACTTGTATTTCATTTACTTACCTTTCATGGCCCATCTATGGTTTACTTACATATATACATACAGATGTATAGGTGGGTATACACATATATATATATATATATCTATACATACATACTAGTTATAAGCTTACAGTTTTTTTTTGTAAGTATTGGGCCGTCCGACCCACCGTCCGACCCAAGCCCTGGGTCGGACCATTCCAGTAGAGTTCGTCCTCTGAAATTCACCCTGTCCGACCCAGCACTATTCCATCCGACCCATACCCTCTGGGTCGGACCGTTCCAGAAGGTTTCGGTCCCGTGTCCCTGCTCCGTCCGACCCTGTCACCCAGACTCTGGGTCGGACGAAGTCAGAAACTTCAACCAGTATTTTTTTGCCTGTCCGACCCACGTCCGATCCATGGTCCTGGGTCGGACCATTCCAGAAAGATTGATTCTCGATTCTTAAGCCCCGTCCGACTGTAACACCCCAACCCGAATCCAATAACCTGAACGGCGATCACTCCCAAATAAAATACAACTGCAGCGGAAATAAATACAACAACCGGGCGGTATTACAATGCCGTTGGCCACCCTTGTGACCAACAAGGCTAATCCAAATACAATCTCCAAAAGTCACGGTCTGAATACGAATACAATCCGAGATACTAGGAATCAAACTCAAATGTAAAATACTTAAGTAAACAAATGTCTAAAGAAGACTCCCATAGCTTGAATCTACCCCACCTACACTCGGTGTGGTAATCTTCTTAACTTCAGGTACCTGAAAAATGGGGGTGCCCCCAAAGGGGCTCAGCAAACAATGCTGGTATGGAAAACGTGCAGCCCATCGTCTACCGGGCCACACCAACTACTTTGTCGAACACATGCAGTTCATTTTTATAAAGCTGTAAACAAGCATAGTCTGATAATAACAAGTATCCATACAAGGACAATAATGTCACATAGAACAAGACACAGAAGGTCGTGTTAGCTGAACTGAAATTCTTTAATGATAGTCGGTCCACACAATGGGACTGACAGGTATAACTGAATATCTTAAATAGTGGAGGTATAGTGACCTCGTTAAGATTGAAAGGTTGGGTATAAAAACCCCAGGAGATAACGTAGTTAAACCCTGAACTGAGAGGCGTGGGAAATAGAATCCCACTAGAGGAATGAAGTCTTCCTCAAACTGAAGGGCATTAGAAACCCGGAGGAATAGAGTCTTCCTCCCAACTGAAAGTTCCGTCGCGACGTAGATAGGAGACGACCTGAGACAGGTACAGCTCCTGTAGCATGCATGGCCAGATCCAACTGGGCTCCTCGTTCTCGTAGTATAGAGTTGTTAAGTGTCATATAAAGACGTTAAACAAGAACACAATGTGTATTGTCAATTATCACGTTTAGGATAATGACGTTTGTTATAAAGTGAAGTTAGTGAGAGACTTGAGTACAAGTCCTCGGTATACTGAAACGCAGGTATTTAATCCACTGGTATAGTAGTGTTTGTATGCGTGGGACATACACGTTAGTCAGCATCATTCACGCACATAAAATAATACCACGTGCAAGAGTAAAACAACATTTTACATTAATTATCTTGGTCGTTATTCAAACAACAGATAGCACACAAGCCGGTGTAATCCGGTAGAAAACAGGTTGCAAGAATCCCATACCGTTCACCGTAGACTGTACTTGTTAATTCCCGGTCAACGTCTGGTCAAACAAAGTCCTAGAATAGGATTAACTGAGAGGGTTAATTTATGTTACCCTTATATAATAATCTATTGGATCTTTCAACAAATCTCGTATTTGTTATTTCATGTGAGGTTTATTTCTTTTAATTACCTCATGATTTAATGTATACTTATTTGTTATTCCTTTTTGATTTATTTATAAATCCTTTAATGTACATATATGTATTCATATATTCATGTACTATATTTGTTGTTTATTTTAATTGTCTAAGTGACATAACAACTTATAATTTTCTTAACTATATTTAAATGTCTTACAATGACATAATATTCTTATAATCTCATTATTCTCCTTTTAGTCATAAATAATACTTATTGTTTCTTTTTAACTTCCTTATAACTATAAGCCATAGTTCTAATTCCATAATTCCTTTAATTAAAATTCTTTCTTCTAATTCCTCAAAATCCATATAGGACCTATATTTATTTAAATCTAAATTCTTACCCTTATATTTCGGTTATTTACAAACAACCACATTAATTCATAAACTTTATATTTAAATTCTAATCTCATTATATTATAGAGTTTTAACTTCTTATTTAGCTAAATTACATAGTCACACTAATATTTTGGTATATAGCTTTTAAGTACTATAACTTTCAAAAATAACAACTTAGCCCCTTAAATTCTCGGCAATAATATTTATTTCCTATAATTACAATTTAACCACAAAATCTTATAACTTTACATAATGCCTTATAAACTATAGTTTTAATTTAATTCTCCATAAATGCCGAATATATATATATAAATTCTTAAATTACCAAACTAACCCCAAAGTAATTCGGCTTTGTCTTTATCTTCCTTAATTACATTTTCACCCAAAACTTTATAATAGTTCTTAATAACTTATAAACTAAAGTCTAAATATATAATTCCTCAAAATTTCAAAGGTGCCTAATAAATCTCTTAATTATGAATTCGCCCACTAATAAGTTCTAAACTTTCATAACAACTTTTATAAATTACATAATAGCCCAAAACTTATAAAATGTTATTTAACACTTGTTTAAATTATCTAAAATTCATAAACTTAATTCCTAACCTTATATTATATATAATTACACCAAATACCCCTTTAACTCTCGGCTTTCACATATACACACTAAACTTTGTAAAAATTACATTTAAGCCACATAACTTAATTAATTAGCCATTTAAGCTCTAATAAATATTTTTAACTCACCAAACTTTGTATAAGTTTATATACCTAAGTAGGTCATTAAACCTATTTAACTTAGATTCGGCCATATTTATTGTGACCATATAGTATATAAAAGTGGATTTATATGTCATAATAATATACATAAATTCATAGAGTCATATAACTTATGTAAAAATTATTGTAATGTCTTATATTGATTCTTAGCTCAAAAATAAGCATTTTTGCCCTTGATAATTCGGCTTAATTAATTGTAACATAATAAATTTTGTGACACAAAAATGTGTCTTAAGGTAAATATTTTCTATATAAGTTATAGATTGTATTTTTGGCATATAAACCATATAGTTTCGGTTTAATAAACCTAGGAGATGTACATAATTTTTGTATAATTTTTAGAAGCTTAACAAAGCTTATAACATAAAGATTTACTTAGTAAACTTACTTCTTAACAAAGGTGGTTAAGTGCTTGAACTCTTCTTGAATCTCCAAGCTTTCTCCAAGGTAAATTGATGCTCCACTTCGGTTATATGCAAGTGGTGAAGGAGTTTTAGGAGTTAGATCTTGAATAAAGATCTTAAGTAGATTTGTAAGTAGTTTTACAAGAATTTACCTTAGACTTTTCTCCTTATAATTCGGCTCCTAAGGTGGATGAAGAACAAGTTTTCCTTCATGAAAATGAAGAAGAAAAAGCCTTAGAAGAAGTAGAACTTGGTTACACATAAAATGTGCTTTAAGGATTTCAAGCATTAAAACTACCTTAAGATAACCTTGAGATGCTCCTTGGTTAATGTTGGTTTGGACAACCTCCTTGGAGAACTAATGATGCCGAACACTTGTTGTTATGCTAGGAAGAGTTTTGCTTCAAGGTTGCAAGAAATGCTAGGAAATTACCTTAAAGATGAAGATAGAAGTTAAAACTCCATTAATGGACTTAAGAGCTTCAAAGGAAGAAGATGAAGCAAGAAGAGAGAGCTAGGGAGCTTACCAATTCGGAGGTGAAGTGCAAGGAGGAAATGAGACCTAACTCACGTAATAAGGAATGCTTGGAATTGATTTTTGTTTTGTCAATTTTAATGTCATGACTATTCTTTTCCTTAGTTTATTACATGAGTTATTGGCTCAATAAATGCCTCCTTTCCAGCATGAAAACCGGCCATGTGGTGTGACTAAGCAAGAGTTGGAAAGACAATAATGTTGGCTAGAAGACAAGGTAAGAAAAGGTAAGGTATATTCTCTTTGATTTTTCTAAGTTAATGCTTGTCTTCTTCCTCATTGTGCACGATTTCAAGGGTTGAATGGGGGTCTCCATCGGTGTTAGAGCCAGGAAGAGCTAAGGAAGCTAAGGAAGGTCACATGCTTAAGAAATCAAAAGGCAAAAAGAAAAGGAATCTACTTTTTGCTTTTATTTGTTTTTGTCTAGCCAACTTGGCCATGTTCTCTAGCATAATTTCGACAGCTCTCTGGTCAAATGAGTCACATTTCTTTGCCATTAAGTATTATAGCACATGGGATGATGAGTCATTATGTTTTAAGCCTTTTTAAACTTTAAAGGCAAATTTTATACTAGTTTTTGCTCTCAAAATCGGCCCCTATAGAGAGCCTTGTTGACTAGTCACACCAACTGATTTAGAAGGTCATTTTAACCCTATTTAAGATTACCAATTCGTGGCATGTCAAAAACTACAAGGCAATTGCGTAAAACGCATTTTCGTGACACCCGAAGGTGTGTTTTTGTGCTCTAAGGAAATTTTGGGAAAAATTGTTTTATGAGTTCCAAGTGTTTGTAAACACTTATTATAGTAAATAAACATATAAAGATGTTACATTGGTTATATGGGGTTATCACCCGTGACATAATTTACGGGCCATCGGGACACACCCGGGCAAAAAGGAGCGCTAAGAAATCCTCCTGTTGTTTTTGCTGAATTTTGAGAAACCACTTCGTGGGTTCTCTTTATAATGGTTAATAATGATGTTAGGAACTCAAGGAATTAATTTTATAGGAGTTCGTGCCACCTCGGCACTCCTCCGGACTTTTCGTGCTTTAAGGGCGTGCGTGAGCACTCCCGAGCGTTTTGCGTTTTTGACTGAATTAGCTTAGGGAATATATTTATATATTCATATAATATTGTATGACCATTTGGTTTGAATATTAGAGGGTCATACAAGGTCATGTTTGACCATATGCTTCTAAGGCGTTTTAGCGTTTATGGAGAAACGACTATTTTTACGTAACGTTTCATGCATGGGTTTGCATGCGTACGTGAAATGATTTATGGATTATTTCCAATAAATAATGATTTAATAATATTATTTAGATTTGGGGTATTTCAATCTACCCCCCTTAAAAAGGACTTCGCCCCGAAGTCTCATATCTAAATTATAAGGTTGTGGGGAATCAAGTTCCACTAAGTATCCACAACTCAATCTAGTTTTTAGGGATCAAGTCCCAAGTCTCTATATTCCTAAGTTCACAGTGTACATCAAGCACAACAGGAATACTTTGGAACAATATAGTGTGATGTAATAACACAGTCACTTTTCATATCTAATAGTGCACAAAGCACATTCAAATACAGTGTTACACAAGAACACATACAAGACAAAGTGTCGCTGAGATATACTGAACAGTGTTACACAAGAACACATACAAGACAAAGTGTCACTGAAATATACTGAACAGTGTTACACAAGAACACATAAAACAAAGTGTCACTGAAATGCACGAAAGTGCAACAAAATGCATACTAAATTCACAAACGAAAAAGGCTCTACCCCCCAAAAAAGAGGGGTACGCCCACGTACCCTAGACTAAAGTGTCTAATCGGTAAATAGTGAGGGAAACTTCGCTCGCATATCAGCTTCTAGTTCCCATGTGGCCTCTTCCACATCGTGGTTCGACCAAAGAACCTTTACTAGGCTCACAGATTTGTTTCGAGTGTCTCGTGTCTTTCTGTCTAAGATTCTTTGCGGTGTTTCCACATACCGCATTGTTGGTTCTAATGAGAGTGTCTCTGGTTGTAGAACATGAGAAGGATGAGGCATGTATTCTTAAGCTGAGACACATGAAAAACATTGTGTACTTTGCCCAACTCGGCTGGCAAATCAAGTCGATATGCCACAAGGCCCACCCGCTCTATGATAGCGTAGGGTCCTACAAATTTCGGGCTTAGCTTGCCCTTTTGCCCAAATCTGAATACACCCTTCATGGGTGATACTCGTAGAAATACCTGGTCGCCAACTGCGAACTCAAGGTCTCGTCGCCTCTCATCAGCATATGATTTCTGTCTGTCTTGTGCTGCTTTCATGTTACTTCTGATTTGTTGTACTTCTGCCTGGACTTGCTCTAAGTACTCAGGCCCAATGATGACGGTCTCACTAGACTCGTCCCAGCACAATGGTGTGCGACATGGTCTGCCATATAAGGCTTGGAAAGGTGACATCTGTATAGAGGCGTGATAGCTGTTATTGTATGCAAACTCGATGAGATGTAGTCTATCTATCCAGCTGCCCTGGAAATCCAAGGCACATGCTCGTAGCATGTCCTCTAAGGTCTGAATAGTCCTCTCTGACTGACCATCTGTCTGAGGATGAAATGCTGTGCTAAGCTTCAACTCAGTGCCAAGTGCCTCGCGAGTAGCTCGCCAGTATCGTGAGAGAAATCTAGTGTCTCGATCTGAAACAATAGTCTTAGGTACTCCATGATGTCTGATAATCTCCTGCTCAAATAGTTCTGCTAACTTTGGCACTTTCCAAGTGTCTTTCATCGGAATAAACCTAGCAACCTTAGTCAGTCGATCAACAACAACCCAAATCATATTAAGGCCTCCTCTCGTAGGTGGTAGTCCCACCACGAAGTCCATGGAGATATCATAAAACTTCCACTCTGGAACTGGCATAGACTGTACCATACCTCCTGGTCGTCTATGTTCGAATTTCACTTTCTGACAAGTGAGACATCGAATCACATATCTGTCACGTCGCCCTTCATACCACTCCACCAGAAATACCTCTTTAGATCTTTGTACATCTTAGAAGCTCCTGGATGGACAGATGTGGAAGAAGTGTGGGACTCTCGAAGAATATGCTCCTTTATATCTGTGCTGTCTCTGGGAATACACAATCTGCCCTTCAATCTGATGAGTCCATCATCATGTAGCTGAACTCATATTTTCCACCCTCAAATGTACCGTCAGACAACTTCTGACTGATCTCCATCATTCGCTGATCACTCTGCTGTGCTCTGCGTATGTCGTCCATAAGACTCGAGCTAGCCACAATGGCATTTAGAGAATGTGCTCGTCGACTAGTGCGTCTGCTACAACATTAGCTTTCCCTTCTTTGTACTGCAAATCAATGTCATAGTCCTTAAGAATTCAACCCATCTTCTTTGTCTCATGTTTAACTCCTTCTGGGTGAATACATACTTCAAACTCTTGTGATCCGAATATACGGTCATCTGGACACCATACAGGTAGTGGCGCCAGATCTTCAATGCAAAAACAATAGCTCCAAGCTCCAAGTCATGTGTGGGATAGTTTTCCTCATGTTTCTTCAACTGTCGGGAAGCGTAGGCGACTACCTTCCCATTCTGCATGAGTACACACCCTAATCCCCTGCCTGATGCATCACAGTAAACTTCATAACCCTCTGTGCCTTCAGGTATAGTCAAAACTGGTGCTGATGTCAAAGCATTCTTCAAAAGCTCGAATGAGGTCTCACATTCAGTAGTCCATGTGAAAGGTGCGTCCTTCTTCATTAAGCTGGTCATAGGTTTGGCTATTTTGGAGAAGTCTCTGACAAACCTTCTGTAGTATCCTGCTAAACCAAGGAAACTCCTGATGTCCGTAACTGTCTTTGGCCTAGGCCAAGTGCGAACTGCTTCTATCTTTGCTGGATCCACTGCGATCCCAGCATCAGATAACATGTCCTAAAAGGAAACTCTGTCCAACCAAAACTCACATTTGGAGAACTTAGCATAAAGCTGGTTCTCCCTTAAGATCTCAAGTACATGTCGGAGGTGACTCTCATGCTCTTCCTTAGACTTTGATAATGAGGATGTCATCGATGAATACAACCACGGTCTTATCCAACTGCTCTCTGAATAATCTGTTCATCAAATCCATGAAGACTGCAGGTGCATTTGACAAGCCAAAAGGCATAACTGTAAACTCATAGTGGCCATACCGTGTTCTGAATGCTGTCTTTTCTATGTCTTGCTCCCTGATGGGTATCTGATGGTAGCCTGATCTCAAATCGATCTTCGAAAACACTTTTGCTCCTCTCAGCTGATCAAACAAATCGTCAATCCGTGGTAGTGGATATTTGTTCTTCACCGATACTGCATTAAGCTCTCTGTAATCAATACATAAACGAAGGCTTCCATCCTTCTTCTTCACAAAAACTGGTGCTCCCCAAGGAGATACGCTAGGTCGTATGTATCCCTTGTCCAATAAATCTTTCAGCTGCTCCTTCAGCTCAGCCATCTCTGCTGGTGCCATACGGTACGGTGCCTTAGCTATGGGACCGGTACCTGGTAGTAATTCGATGGAGAACTCTACCTCTCTGGATGGCGGTAAGCCTGGAAGTTCCTTTGGAAAAATATCTGGAAATTCCGACACCACTGGCATAGCTGGATCAAAATCAGGGTCATGCTCTACATCCTGAACATAGCATAGTATACTTCCTTCTGCTTCCTGACGTGCTTGTACATGGACATAGCAGATATAACTTTTATCGATGTGCCTAGGGCTCTGACGGTAAGATACTGTCACTCCTGATGGGCTCTTAAGCAACAGTCTGCGCTCTGCACAAAGAATGCGGCCTCTGTGCCGCCCCAGCCAGTCCATCCCGGCTATAACATCGAATCCTAGACCTCTGAACTCAATAAGGTCAATAGGAAATCCTCCTCCTTAATACTGATAGTGGCTCCTCTATAAAGACGAGTGCAACTGATCTTCTCCTTAGACGGGAGTGCCACCTTAAAATCAGGTAACTCTACAGCGTCTAGCCCCAACTTCCCCGCAAGCGAAGGCGAAACGAAAGTATGTGAGGCTCCGGAGTCGAACAGTACTAATGCATCCACTCCATTAACCGGAAAGGTACCAGTGAGGATCGCGCCGCCCTTGCTGGCCTCCTCCTCAGTAAGATACTTAAGGCACCTTCCGTCTCCTTAGCACAACCTAATAACAGAATCTGAGTAAGTACTTTGATATATGATGGGGTCTAAAGACATTCACTTTCATAACAATAATGCTTCATGATGAGATGATCTCCTTTCAGATGTCCAAACAATTACAATACTAGTACTTTCTAAAAGTCAAACTTAATCTTCCTGGTTTCATGTGAGTGGTGTTTATCACTGTCGAAGGTGCTGTGTTTAATTTAATCCTTTTAATTCCATGGTATAGCAACCTTGACTTTCCACCCATTACTAAAACATCTCCTGAACTCAATATGATTTTCTTTGCAAGGTCCACACGCTTCTGCTCGCCATAAAGGAACTCTGCGTCATCTCCAATTGACAAAGACAATACTGGTATCCCCTGTTCAAGGGACCCTTTTGTTTCATCATTGTCCTGGTGTAGTCCTAAACGGCCTCCCTTCTTCATAGAAGTTGATGATACATAGATCAGCCCTTAGATTGGGAACTGGATCTTCTTCTAGCTGTTGAGCTGTATTAACTGCTTGTTCCACAATTGGTAAAAATTCTTCTGGGATTTTTGGTACTTGTGCTCCATCTCCATTTCTTGTATCTTGGTAGGTCTTTGAGTAAGGATTCCAATCCTTTCCTAAGCACATCATTTTCAGCTTCATCTTTGATCCTCCTGGAAATTCTGGAGTGTAGAACCCTCCTGGTCCTGCTCCCAATTCTGACATTTTCTATGATTGCAATTTGTGTCTCCGGTGTTAGGTATCCTTTGAGTAGTATCAAACCTGGTTGGATAACCTTACATTGTTCGTTCCCTGGTTCTTGTACTTTGATAATGTTTTCTCCAGGGAGGGCGGTGAGGGGATAGGAAAGCATATCTTATAGCTTCCTACGTGGTTTAAATTTTACTAGTGAGTCTTACTAATTCTTTCCTACTCAATTAGGCAATCAAGGCATGCAAGCACTCATTCACATCATCCATTGCTCAATAACAGGTTCACATGGTTTAGAAATACCTGGGTTGGTAGAAGGACCAGCCTCATCTGAGCGGTCCATGACATGCAGGGCGGGTCCCGATGCTGGGCCTTTGCCCTTATACCCCTGAGCCTGGTTTGTTGGTGGAGGGCGAGTATCGCTAGCTCCATTCTTTTGGCCTGTGTTTGGCTTTGCTCCCGGGCGGTAGTTCCTGCTCTCCGGGTTTCGGATACACTCGAAGGCACGATGCCCGAGTATCTGACAGTAGCGGCACATGACTTTCTCCCCTTGGCAGTCTACGCCGGGGTGATCCTTTCCCACTGTTTACAGTTGAAACGGCGGACATACTTCTGGCCCGTGTTTGAGCCATGTCCAGAACCTAATACAATCAAGGTTAATTATACATTCCAACGGTACTGAAGTAATCACAAAAGTTCAAATCTAACTGTCTGATTAGAGTGCCTACCCTTAGATGGGTAGGTTTTCTGTGAAGTTGCTGCTCCGTGGGTTCCTGACTGGGGGTTCCCAGTAGTTTGGTTCCCCTTCCCTTGATAGGACCCCTGTCCTTTCTGATAGGGTTTGTTCCTTTTGTTGGAGTTCCCCTGCTTGGCATCTTCGCCACCAGGTCCGTCCTTCCTCTTTTGGGAGCTCAAAGCATCCCTTCTCTTACAAGTGATCTCCACACGGAGGCAGCATGATAGCATTCCTGAAATCTCAAGGTATAATCTCCAAATCTCCCATGACGGGGTATAGTATGTAATAAAATTTTCAACTGGTTTTGTCTCTCCTGTTTTACCTGTAAACTGGTGGGATGATTGGTCCCATCCCAAACTGAAGTCGAGGGCTCAGTCCCCCGTAGAACCGGTCGACCAACACCTGGTCCGAGTATCCTATACCGGGTAGTAGCGGAGTAGCGAAGTGAACTTCGCATAGTACTCATCCACGGTCATCTTCCCCGTCTGCTCCAGGCGTCAAACTCCCTAGTCTTCACCATCCTGGTGTGGGCCGGGTAGTATTTGCCCCTATAGTGCAGTATGTCCCCAAGTAAAAGCTGGGTCATCCAGGTGGTCGGCTTTCACCATGTTCCACCAATCTCTAGCTGCATCCTTCAGATAAAAGGCAGCAAGTCTTACTTTTTCCCTAGCTGGGACTGCAAGCGTCTCGAACGCTGTCTCCATCTCCATGATGTATGTCTAAGTGAGCAGGGTCAGTCTGCCCCTTGAATGCAGTCGGCCTCAGATCAGCCAAACTCTTCACCCAGTCTCTCTCCCTGGGTGGTGGTGGTGGAGGTAGCTGCTGCTGCTGTGCAACCCCCGCCTGTGCAAATGCCTGAGCGATTAAGGTGGCAATGTCTGCCAGCCTGATGTTTGGCTCCTCATCAGCCTGTCCACGTCGTCCTCCTCTTCCTGACATCTGCAGGATGTTGAGGTATATTAGGCACTGTGGTCAAAATCTTGGTCTTGGATAGTAGTCTAAGTAAAACTAACTTAAACTCTTTCAATACTATCTCTCAACCCTTAACCTAAGTCTTAGATATCCTAATCTCGGTGTATCCTTGTATCCAGAGCGTAACTACGCTCTGATACCACTTTTTGTAACACCCCAACCCGAAATCCAATAAACTGAACGGCGATCACTCCCAAATAAAATACAACTGCAGCGGAAATAAATACAACAACCGGGCGGTATTACAATGCCGTTGGCCACCCTTGTGACCAACAAGGCTAAATCCAATACAATCTCCAAAAGTCACGGTCTGAATACGAATACAATCCGAGATACTAGGAATCAAACTCAAATGTAAAATACTTAAGTAAAATGTCTAAAGAAGACTCCCATAGCTTGAATCTACCCCACCTACACTCGGTGTGGTAATCTTCTCAACTTCAGGTACCTGAAAAATGGGGGTGCCCCCAAAGGGGCTCAGCAAACAATGCTGGTATGGAAAACGTGCAGCCCATCGTCTACCGGGCCACACCAACTACTTTGTCGAACACATGCAGTTCATTTTTATAAAGCTGTAAACAAGCATAGTCTGATAATAACAAGTATCCATACAAGGACAATAATGTCACATAGAACAAGACACAGAAGGTCGTGTTAGCTGAACTGAAATTCTTTAATGATAGTCGGTCCACACAATGGGACTGACAGGTATAACTGAATATCTTAAATAGTGGAGGTATAGTGACCTCGTTAAGATTGAAAGGTTGGGTATAAAAACCCCAGGAGATAACGTAGTTAAACCCTGAACTGAGAGGCGTGGGAAATAGAATCCCACTAGAGGAATGAAGTCTTCCTCAAACTGAAGGGCATTAGAAACCCGGAGGAATAGAGTCTTCCTCCCAACTGAAAGTTCCGTCGCGACGTAGATAGGAGACGACCTGAGACAGGTACAGCTCCTGTAGCATGCATGGCCAGATCCAACTGGGCTCCTCGTTCTCGTAGTATAGAGTTGTTAAGTGTCATATAAAGACGTTAAACAAGAACACAATGTGTATTGTCAATTATCACGTTTAGGATAATGACGTTTGTTATAAAGTGAAGTTAGTGAGAGACTTGAGTACAAGTCCTCGGTATACTGAAGCGCAGGTATTTAATCCACTGGTATAGTAGTGTTTGTATGCGTGGGACATACACGTAGTAGTCAGCATCATTCACGCACATAAAATAATACAACAGTGCACAAGAGTAAAACAACATTTTACATTAATTATCTTGGTCGTTATTCAAACAACAGATAGCACACAAGCCGGTGTAATCCGGTAGAAAACAGGTTGCAAGAATCCCATACCGTTCACCGTAGACTGTACTTGTTAATTCCCGGTCAACGTCTGGTCAAACAAAGTCCTAGAATAGGATTAACTGAGAGGGTTAATTTATGTTACCCTTATATAATATCTATTGGATCTTTCAACAAATCTCATTTGTTATTTCATGTGAGGTTTATTTCTTTTAATTACCTCATGATTTAATGTATAACTTATTTGTTATTCCTTTTTGATTTATTTATAAATCCTTTAATGTACATATATGTATTCATATATTCATGTACTATATTTGTTGTTTATTTTAATTGTCTAAGTGACATAACAACTTATAATTTTCTTAACTATATTTAAATGTCTTACAATGACATAATATTCTTATAATCTCATTATTCTCCTTTTAGTCATAATAATATTATTGTTTCTTTTAACTTCCTTATAACTATATAAGCCATAGTTCTAATTCCATAATTCCTTTAATTAAAATTCTTTCTTCTAATTCCTCAAATATCCATATAGGACCTTATTTATTTAAATCTAAATTCTTACCCTTATATTTCGGTTATTTACAAACAACCACATTAATTCATAAACTTTATATTTAAATTCTAATCTCATTATATTATAGAGTTTTAACTTCTTATTTAGCTAAATTACATAGTCACACTAATATTTTGGTATATAGCTTTTAAGTACTATAACTTTCAAAAATAACAACTTAGCCCCTTAAATTCTCGGCAATAATATTTATTTCCTATAATTACAATTTAACCACAAAATCTTATCTTTACATAATGCCTTATAAACTATAGTTTTAATTTTAATTCTCCATAAATGCCGAATAATATATATAAATTCTTAAATTACCAAACTAACCCCAAAGTAATTCGGCTTTGTCATTTATCTTCCTTAATTACATTTTCACCCAAAACTTTATAATAGTTCTTAATAACTTATAAACTAAAGTCTAAATATAATTCCTCAAAATTTCAAAGGTGAGCCTAATAAATCTCTTAATTATGAATTCGCCCACAATATTTAAACTTTCATAACAACTTTTATAAATTACATAATAGCCCAAAACTTATAAAATGTTATTAACACTTGTTTAAATTATCTAAAATTCATAAACTTAATTCCTAACCTTATATTATATTATATAACCAAATACCCCTTAGCTCTCGGCTTTCACATATACACTAAACTTTGTAAAAATTACATTTAAGCCACATAACTTAATTAATTAGCCATTTAAGCTCTAATAATATTTTTAACTCACCAAACTTTGTATAAGTTTATATACCTAAGTAGGTCATTAAACCTATTTAACATTAGTATTCGGCCATATTTATAGTGACCATATAGTATATAAAAGTGGATTTATATGTCATAATAATTATACATAAATTCATAGAGTCATATAACTCATGTAAAAATTATTGTAATGTCTTATATATTCTTAGCTCAAAATAAGCATTTTTGCCCTTGATAATTCGGCTTAATTAATTTGTAACATAATAAATTTTGTGACACAAAAATGTGTCTTAAGGTAAATATTTTCTATATAAGTTATAGATTGTATTTTTGGCATATAAACCATATAGTTTCGGTTAATAACCTAGGAGATGTACATAATTTTTGTATAATTTTTAGAAGCTTAACAAAGCTTATAACATAAAGATTTACTTAGTAAACTTACTTCTTAACAAAGGTGGTTAAGTGCTTGAACTCTTCTTGAATCTCCAAGCTTTCTCCAAGGTAATTTGATGCTCCACTTCGGTTATATGCAAGTGGTGAAGGAGTTTTAGGAGTTAGATCTTGAATAAAGATCTTAAGTAGATTTGTAAGTAGTTTTACAAGATTTACCTTAGACTTTTCTCCTTATAATTCGGCTCCTAAGGTGGATGAAGAACAAATTTTCCTTCATGAAAATGAAGAAGAAAAGAGCCTTAGAAGAGAAGAACTTGGTTACACATAAAATGTGCTTTAAGGATTTTCAAGCATTAAAACTACCTTAAGATAACCTTGAGATGCTCCTTGGTTAATGTTGGTTTGGACAACCTCCTTGGAGAACTAATTGATGCCGAACACTTGTTGTTATGCTAGGAAGAGTTTTGCTTCAAGGTTGCAAGAAATGCTAGGAAATTACCTTAAAGATGAAGATAGAAGTTAAAACTCCATTAATGGACTTAAGAGCTTCAAAGGAAGAAGATGAAGCAAGAAGAGAGCTAGGAGCTTACCAATTCGTGTGAAGTGCAAGAGAGGAAATGAGACCTAGCTCACGTAAATGCAAGAGAATGCTTTGGAATTGATTTTTGTTTTGTCAATTTTTAATGTCATGACTATTCTTTTCCTTAGTTTATTACATGAGTTATTGGCTCAATAAATGCCCTCCTTTCCAGCATGAAAACCGGCCATGTGGTGTGACTAAGCAAGAGTTGGAAAGACAATAATGTTGGCTAGAAGACAAGGTAAGAAGTAAGGTATATTCTTTGATTTTTCTAAGTTAACTTGTCTTCTTCCTCTTGTGCACGATTTCAAGGGTTGAATGGGGTCTCCATCGGTTGAAAGCCAAGGAAGAGCTAAGGAGACTAAGGAAGGTCACATGCTTAAGAAATCAAAAGGCAAAAAGAAAAAATCTACTTTTTGCTTTTAGTATTTGTTTTTGTCTAGCCAACTTGGCCATGTTCTCTAGCATAATTTCGACAGCTCTCTGGTCAAATGAGTCCACATTTCTTTGCCATTAAGTATTATAGCACATGGGATGATGAGTCATTATGTTTTAAGCCTTTTTTAAACTTTAAAGGCAAATTTTATACTAGTTTTTGCTCTCAAAATCGGCCCCTATAGAGAGCCTTGTTGACTAGTCACACCAACTGATTTAGAAGGTCATTTTAACCCTATTTAAGATTACCAATTCGTGGCATGTCAAAAACTACAAGGCAATTGCGTAAAACGCATTTTCGTGACACCCGAAGGTGTGTTTTTGTGCTCTAAGGAAATTTTGGGAAAAATTGTTTTTATGAGTTCCAAGTGTTTGTAAACACTTATTATAGTAAATAAACATATACTAAGATGTTACATTGGGTTATATGGGGTTATAACCCCCTGACATAATTTACGGGCCATCGGGACACACCCGGGCAAAAAGGAGCGCTAAGAAATCCTCCTGTTGTTTTTGCTGAATTTTGAGAAACCACTTCGTGGGTTCTCTTTATAATGGTTAATAATGATGTTAGGAACTCAAGGAATTAATTTTATAGGAGTTCGTGCCACCTCGGCACTCCTCCGGACTTTTCGTGCTTTAAGGGGCGTGCGTGAGCACTCCCGAGCGTTTTGCGTTTTTGACTGAATAGCTTAGGGAATATATTTTATATTCATATAATAATTGTATGACCATTTGGTTTGAATATTAGAGGGTCATACAAGGTCATGTTTGACCATATGCTTCTAAGGCGTTTTAGCGTTTATGGAGAAACGACTTTTTACGTAACGTTTCATGCATGGGTTTGCATGCGTACGTGAAATGATTTATAATAGAATTATTTCTCATTAAATAATGGTTTAATAATATTAATTAGATTTGGGGTATTTCACCGACCCACGTCCGACTCACTGTCTGGGTCGGACGAAGTCAGAACATTGCTACAGATTTTATTTTTCTTTCCCAATTTCACCCATTGCTTCCCCAATCTTCCTACATACATCCTAACATGTTTTAGTACAATTTAAACATCCTAAATCATGCTAATTCATTCCCTAATTCATTACACAATTTTATACTAACTCATATCTACAATTCTCTAAGTTCCTACTCAACACTTACACAGTTTGCTTCCCTTACCATATTATGCTACAGATTTTGACTTCAACTCTCCCCATCTATGGTTCCCTCTTCTAGTGTCATTTCTAAGGTTTCTAATGCATTACATACCTCCCCTAACCTACCCTCAATCTATCTAAATCAAAATCTGTTACAACATGTTTTTCCACCTAGTTTTTAATTCACTAAGTGTTCTAATCCTACATAAATTTTGACATAACCTCCCATATATTTTTACACTCTCACCACATCGTTTTACTCACATTTATGATCATATCACCTGTTTATACACAATATCAATATGCCCATCTCTCATACATAAATACCACACTAACAACATTAAATTCTGCAGTCAAACATTATTTCCCAATCTAGTTTGTAACAGTTTTTAAGTGTCTTTTAAGATTCAAAATACTTATATTCTCCTACACATTACATTACTACTACATTACCATTTTCATTACTAATTTCAACTTCAAAAAATCTGTTACATACATATATATACAAGGCTACACAAATGAGTACCCTTACCTTGTTTTCCGTCTATTTCTCTTCCTCCTTCCTTTTTGCTTCTTCCTCCTCTCTCTACCGGTTTTAGCAACTCAATCCACTAACACTACAACCATTCACATACATACTTCAATACTAAAACTAACCCTACACATTATTTAAGCTTTTAATGTAAGTTTTAGGGTTTAGAGATTTCATTACCTTGCAAGTGTAACACCCCTAATACGCACATGATACTAAATGAAATCGCAGCGGAATAAAATAACAAAACAGTAACTAACGCTTCGGTGCTACAACGCCGTCAACCACCCACGTGGTTGACAAGGCAGAATAAATACAATTGTACCGGTCTGATGATCAGACTCCCGAGCATAAAACTAAACCATAAATACTTTATATACAATACCGAGTGTTTACATATCCTTCACTGTATAACATCACCGTAACTGCAACAATCAAAAGTATATAACGCCACAGGAGCACAGGCGCATCCCGGGCCAACATCCAAAAGTATACAAAGTAGTCACATCCTAGGATCTAAAGCCACTCCGCTTCTTCGATCCTCATCCTGCAGTATAAGAAATATGGATCCCCCGAGGGGGTCAGCAACCCTTGGCTGGTATGGCTAACGCGCAGCCCATCGGCTACCGGGATACGCGCAGCTAATTGTCATTATAACATGGCATTCATTTATATACATAACATAACATAACATGGAGCATAGCATCAATAGTGCACAGCTCATCATCACATACACGGTGGATCTTCGTTCCACAATAACAAACCACAAGGGTGAAATAACATAAGAGCCTAGAGAGTGATTCACCCTCATGTTAAGCAAGTTAAACACACTCATTACCGTTCTGTTAGACGAACGAGTAACTTAAGTCACAGATGGTTCGGATTTAGTGACCCGAACACACCACACAAACACAGGTTCCCACTAAACCGATCATAAGTCAGAATAGGTAAGCTTTGGAAGAAGCTAGTGGGAGATCGAACGCCAAATTAAGGAGAACAATCTTAACAACATAAGAGTTGAATCTGATTCAGATATCTACTCTTAACTTACATGCATGACCGGACAACCGGATTCCTCACTTCCAGTTAACACTTGTTAGAAGTTCATAGTGGAACTTAACAACCAACACACAATAGGTGGTAAGTCATGTTAGACACACACAAGGGAATTGAGTCACAACAACACATCGCAATAATATGAACAACTGTAAACTCATTACATGTTTAAATCTTATAACGTTGTAAACACACAGAAAAACATACAACACACAAACCGGTGTAAACCGCTAGGCAACAGACTGCAAGAAAACCATACCTTGGTACTTGCCTCGTTTGGTTTCCTCCGTAGGTCACTCCTATACATAATTCAAGAACGTCGGTTAATTAACTTACTTAACCTCCAAATTTACTAAGTGTTTAACATAGTTGTATGACATTTTTTAATGTCTATCTTACCCTAGGTCACCTTCATTATACACCCTAGGGTTAACTACATAAGCCACATTCTTTCTGTTTTTTTTTTTTTTTTACAAGTTTTGGTCCGACCGGACTTGCCGACCGGACTTGTCCATGTCCGGTCGATTCCAGAGAGTTCCTCCCCTTCGGAAATTTAGCCCGACCGCTTGCCAAGTCCGGTCCATGTCCGGTCGATTCCAGTAACTCCATCAGTACACATTTACAGGCCTGACCGACCTTGCAAGTCGGTCCAAGGTCGGTCCATTCCAGAAGCCAATTCTCAACAGGTCCGACCGGGCTTGCAAGTCCGGTCGCAAGTCCTCTGCCCCCAAATCTTTTGCTTTCCTTTTTACATTCAACTCCAAACTTCACCCCATATAACCTAGTACCCCTAACCTCATTGGGCACTTCAACACAACTTAAGCCATCCTTAAAAACACTCACAAAACTCTTTTTCTAATTCCTTTAAACCTTTACTTATTCCTTGTAAATTCCTTAACACTTACAACATTTTCTCCTAGTTTTTCAAGTGGTGTTTTCATACCTATGTTAACTACTATCCCAAAATGTTTTTCTCTCTTATCTAATCATCTCCCAAGCATCATCTCTCACAACTAACTCCCTATATCATTACTTCAAATCCTTTTCAAGTCATACTTTCTCCTTAATTTACCAAAGTTTGCCTAAGTCTTTACCTAAGTCCCAAAATACTTTGGTACATACTAAAATCTCAAGCTCATGCCTAAGTCCTTGTTACATCCTAAATCACCTTAATGCATGTTTCCTACACAAGAACAACACTTAACCATTCCAAATACTCCTCAACTTATCAAACTATTTTAACACTTAGAACTTCACATTTGTTACTAAATTTCGACATAGGTTCTCCTAGAACATTACTAACCAAAACACATGGTTTTTACCATCAAACAACCAAGAACCATACACTCCATCAAGTACTTATATACACAAACTTCACTCACAAAGCACTACATCACAATATAGTGCATAATTTAAATTGCATGGCACTTAGGCCCTTAAATGACATGGCTCTTAGGCCCTTAAAATGCATAAGTCATAAACACTGAATTTCCACAATATATTTGCCTTTGACCTGCAAATATTCACAACACATATGCCTTTTACTAAGCTCTTGAGAACACTTTACTAAGTCATTCACCATTTGCTCTTTAGGTAGTTTAATAAGCATTTATAAGCTCATTTCTCCTAAGGCGTTTAAAACAACTTTAGGTTAGTAGATTTACCTCTTTTGCAAAATAACTTCTTTCTTGTTTCCTTTAGAAAACCGATAGAGTACTTGATTCTTTGACAAGTTCTAAACAATATACAAACATTATAATGAGTATTCAAGCTATAAGCTCCATCTCATTGTAAACCCTAATTTTACATTGGTTTCAAAAAACACTAATGTAGTTGTTTTACCTTGCTCTTTGAAGAGAGTTTGAATATCTAGCAAGAGAGGACTCCACCTAGTCCATGAAGAGTTGGAATGAGCTAGAACAAGGTCACACAAAGAGCTCCTTCAATATATATTTTCGGACATTCAAAAACAAGGAGGAAACTGATTTTTTTTAGATTCCTTACCTTAGAAGCAAAGGAGATAACAATATGTAAAAAAAACAGCTCAAGCTCCTTCAATGGAGAAACTCCATGGCACCGAAATGGTTGTCTTGGACTTTTGAGAAGATAGGAATGAAGAGCTTGATGAGAGGAAGAGATTGGTGGTGTTTGTTTTTGATTTGGACAAGTGAGCAAGGTTTTACAAGAGATCAAAGTGGGAATTCTAATGGAGGTAGTAGTATTACCGAGAGAGAACAGCAAGAATAAGGAAGAAGAGAGGTGGGAAACCGGTGAGCAAGGAAAGAAATGAGAGAATGAGATAGAATTTGCTTTTTGAAGATATTTATACTTTGTAAAGTAAAAAGGGTACTTAAGTAGTTTATTTATTTTCTTAACAATCTAACAAGGGTGGTGTGTCACCAACCTTAAAAACCGGCCCCAAATAGTAGTAGGAGGGTAATATAGTCTTTATTTGTCAATTTAATTACTTATACAACATATGTTACAAAATAGCTTATAAAAATCACTATTCATGAAAACAAGGCACATAGAAGTGAAATTTTTGATTTCCCATTAATATAGACACCCAAATGTGATATTATATAGTACACGTATATATTTAAGAGTAATGATGGACATTTAGCCACTCAAAACTCATTTACAAGACAATTTTTCAAAAATGTGCTTTAAGACTCCTTAAAGCACATTTTGTGTTTAAACTTGTTTTCAAGCTTGGTTTTCTTTGGTAATTGATTTAATATGTTCATTAGTGTATAAATGAGGTCTTGGTAAGTTCATTAGGTCTTAACCAAGTTTATCTCAAGCTTAGAGCACATTTTGGCTCTTATTGACTTTAAAGCACATTTTGTGTTTCCTTTTGTTTAAATTTGTTTACTAATGTTTCTAAGACTCTTTTTAGTCTTAATACACCATTTTAAGTGCTTAAACAATATATTAGGGTTTGGGGTATTTCAATCTACCCCCCTTAAAAGAACTTTGCCCTCAAAGTTCATACTTCCACATATCCTGAATATTAGAACACAGGAATACTTATAAACAATACTTCCATACATCATTAATCAACACACTTACATAACATTGGACACCAGGTCCATACAACATAACATAACATTGGACACAAGGTCCCTACAACATAACATAACATTGGACACAAGGTCCATACAACATAACATAACATTGGACACAAGGTCCATACAACATTATCCACAACATTCTGACACAACGGTCTGTAACATAACAACATAACATAGACGGTGTATTCAAATACACGTCGTACACACACAACCGAAATGGCTCTACCCCCCTTAAAAAGGGGTACGCCCCGTACCCTATACACATAAGTACTAAGAAGTAAACAATGACGGGTACTTCGCCTTCATCTTATCTTCCAGCTCCCAAGTGGCCTCCTCAACGTCCTGGTTAGACCAAAGAACTTTCACCAGTCTCACAGACTTATGGCGAGTGTCTCGAGTCTTAGCATCCAGAATCCGTACCGGAGTCTCCACTGATCGCATGGTCGGCTCTAAGGTTAGCCTTTCAGGCTGAAGCACATGAGACGGATGAGACATATACTTCTTCAACTGGGACACATGAAATACATCATGTACCTTGCCCAGCTCGGCGGGTAGGTCTAGTCTATAGGCTACCGGGCCGATCCGCTCCGTCACAACATAAGGCCCCACATACTTTGGGCTCAACTTGCCCTTCTGGCCAAAACGAAATACTCCCTTCATGGGGGATACTCTCAAAAATACCTGATCGCCCACGGCGAACTCTAGGTCACGTCTGCGCACATCTGCGTACGACTTCTGCCTATCCTGAGCTGCCTTCATGTTAGCCCGGATCTGGCGAACTTCTGCCTGAACTTGTTCAAGATACTCTGGTCCTATAATGACCGTCTCACTCGACTCATCCCAGCATAAAGGCGTGCGGCATGGTCTACCGTACAAGGCCAGGAAGGGAGACATCTTGATCGAAGCATGATAACTGTTATTGTAACTAAACTCGATCAGATGTAACTTATCAATCCAGCTGGTCTGAAAGTCAAGTGCACAAGCACGTAGCATATCCTCAAGTGTCTGAATGGTGCGCTCACTCTGACCATCGGTCTGTGGGTGAAACGCTGTACTCAACTTCAGTTCAGTACCCAATGCCTCTCGTGTAGACTTCCAATATCTGGATAAGAATCTGGTATCTCTGTCGGATACAATTGTTTTCGGTACACCATGATGTCTTACAATCTCTTTATCAAACAGTTCTGCCAATCTTGCCACTTTCCAAGTGTCCTTCATCGGAATGAATCGGGCCACCTTGGTCAGTCGGTCAACTATCACCCATATCATATTCAGACCTCCCCTTGTAGGCGGAAGCCCTACTACAAAGTCCATGGAGATATCATGGAACTTCCACTCAGGCACTGGCATTGGCTGTACCATACCACCAGGCCGTCGGTGCTCAAACTTAACCTTCTGGCAAGTGAGACACCTCAACACATAATCACTAACATCTTTCTTCATTCCAGTCCACCAAAAATACCTTTTCATACTCTTATACATCTTTGAAGCTCCGGGGTGAATCGAAGTAGTAGAACAATGGGATTCACTCAATATGCGCTCCTTCAACTCAGCGCCACTCCTAGGTATACACAATCGGCCATTCAGCCTAATCAGGTCATCATCGTGGAGTCTGAAGTCGTACTTCTGACCCTCGAATGTGCCATCAATAAGCTTCTGCCGGATCTCCAGCATATACTGATCCGTCATCTGAGCACTCCGCACCTCTTCAACCAAGCCAGTATGAGAGACTAGCGAATGGAGAGAGTGTGCTCGGCGACTCAGTGCGTCAGCTACCACATTTGCCTTACCCTCTTTGTATTGCAGGTTAATATCGTAGTCATTCAGAAACTCAAACCCACCTTCTTTGCCTCATGTTCAACTCTTTCTGAGTGAACAAGTACTTTAAGCTTTTATGGTCAGAATAGATTGTCACACTTACCCCATACAAATAATGTCGCCATATCTTCAATGCGAAGACAATGGCACCCAATTCTAAGTCGTGGGTAGGGTAGTTCTCCTCATGCTTCTTCAGCTGACGGGAGGCGTATGCTACGACCTTCCCGTGCTGCATCAATACACAACCCATACCTCTGCCTGATGCGTCGCAGTAGACCTCAAAACCATCTGGACCGTCTGGTATAGTCAGGACTGGTGCAGATGTCAGAGCATCCTTGAGACTCGTGAAAGAACTCTCACAGTCGACTGTCCACTCGAATGGTGCATCCTTCTTCATTAAGGAAGTCATCGGCTTCGAGACACTGGAGAAGTCCTTCACAAACCTCCTATAATATCCTGCCAGACCGAGGAAGCTCCTGATATCAGTGACTGTCTTCGGCCTAGGCCAGGTGCGCACAGCATCAATCTTTGCCGGATCAACAGCGATCCCGGCCTCAGAAATCACATGTCCAAGGAAAGATACTTGGTTCAACCAAAATTCACATTTCGAAAACTTTGCATACAACTGATTCTTCCTCAACGTTTGTAACACATTTCTCAGGTGGCTTTCGTGCTCACCTCTTGATTTAGAATACACAAGAATGTCATCGATGAAGACTACCACTGACTTGTCCAACTGATCTTGGAACAAACGGTTCATTAAGTCCATGAACTTAGCTGGTGCATTCGATAAGCCAAACGGCATAACTGTGAACTCATAGTGCCCATACCTCGTTCTGAAAGCTGTCTTTTCAATATCACTATCACGGATGGCAATCTGATGGTATCCGGAACGTAAGTCTATCTTGAGAATACTGATGCACCCCTCAGCTGATCAAATAGATCGTCAATGCGTGGTAAAGGGTAACGGTTCTTCACCGTAACAGCATTCAGCTCCCGATAATCAATACACAGGCGGAGGCTACCGTCCTTCTTCTTCACGAAGAGAACCGGCGCTCCCCATGGTGAAACACTAGGGCGGATAAAGCCCTTGTCAAGTAGGTCTCTCAGCTGCTCCTTGAGCTCTGTCATCTCTGCTGGAGCCATACGATAAGGTGCTTTCGCAATGGGTCCAGTGCCCGGAACTAAGTCGATCTCAAACTCAACCTCTCGTGCTGGCGGCATGCCCGGCAGTTCCTTAGGAAATACATCAGGAAACTCCGACACTACCGGCACATCTGGGCTAAACTCAGGGTCTCTCTCTATGTCCTGGACATAGCAGAGGTATACATCACTCCCTCGTCGTAACTCACGATACATGGCCATGGCGGTGATGATCTGTGTCGAAGGCTCCCTGGGCCTCTGGCGGTATGATATGGTAACCCCAGATGGACTCCGAAGAAGCAGTCGATGCTCGGCACACAGGATTCTGCCCTTGTACCGCTCCAACCAGTTCATCCCGACAATCACATCAAATCCAAGTCCGTCGAACTCTATCAGGTCGATCGGGAACTCTTCACCTCTGATTCGTACAATGACATCTCGGTGGTAGCGGGTACACCTGATCCGCTCTTTCGATGGGAGAGTGACCAAGAAGTCTGGCATCTCCTCTCCATCTAACCCCAGCCTCTTCGCAAAAGATAGCGAAACAAATGTGTGTGAGGCTCCAGAGTCGAACAAGATCGATGCATCCACACCATTCACTGGGAAGGTACCGGTGAGGATTGTGCCGCTCTTGCCGGCTTCTGCCTCATTGCAGACACTCAGTGTACCTCCCGTTCCGAGTGCACAGCCTAATTCATTGGCAAACTAATAAGTACTGGGTAACAACACGGTTGATATACTTCAATAACTCCACTTTATTCATTAACACTTCCTCTTTACAACATTGTTTGTTTACGAGGTTGATATAACTTAACACATACATAACTTCCTTAACATATACTGGCTTAACACATTACAAAAGTATACAAGGCTTAGAATTTTCTGAAGGTCAAATTCAAACGTCCGGGTTTCATGTGTGTGGCATTGATCACTGCTGACGGTGCGGTATTCAGTTTAATCTTTCTGATGCCGTGATATAGCATCCTTGACTGCCCACCCATGATTAACACATCTCCTGACTTTAGTATTAACTTCCTTGCGAGATCAGCACGCTTCTGCTCGCCATACACAAATACTGCGGTATCACCAATGGACCAAGACACCACGGGTACTCCCTTACTTAGAGACTCGGGTGACTCGTCCTTATCTTGGTGTAAACCTAACCGTCCACCTTTCTGGTAGAAGTTCACAATACACAAATCTGCTTCCACATTTGGAATTGAATCCGTTTCAACTTGTTGAGCAATTCCTACGGCGTGATTAACGACCGCACGGAACTCCTCAGGTATACTTGGTACTATTGCTCCATCTTCAGCTCGCACTTCTTGATATGACTTGGTGTAAGGGTTCCAGTCCTTACCCATGCACATCATCTTCAATTGCATTCTTGATCCGTTCGGATATTCAGGTGTGTAGAAACCTCCAGGTTTAGCTCCAAGTTCGTCACATCGTCTGATGACATGGATTTGTGCCTCCGGTGTCAGGTATCCACTTAAGAGTATCATACCTGGCTGGATAACCTGACATTGCTCCATCGGGTAGTCGGTGATGATGATGGTGGTTTCTTCAGGGTTTGGTGTGGGTGGGATTGGATAACATATATTGAAGGTTCCTTTAAGTTTAGAATTATCTAATTAGGTGTCTTTCACACTATACTTTGACTCCTTACTCACATGATGATACACTTGAACTCACTAATACACATAAGCATGAAATGCGGTATGCAATCACTTATTACATTCAACAGTTTAGGCGGTACCTGGTCTAGAAGAGGGCTCTGGCGCCTCAGACCGGTCCACCACATTCAGGGTGGCCTTGCTAGGTCCCAACCCCTTCCCCTTCTGGGAATCGGTGTGCCTCTGATCAGTGGGTGGCTGGTTAGCCGTCTTCGGGCCATCGATAGCTGCCGTGGCCTTACCCTTCCACTGCCCCTTGGGCTTGTTGACTCTGCTGTTGGGGTTCCGGTAACACTCGTGGTCACGGTGACCCCACTTATCGCAGTATCGACACTGCACCTCATTTCCCTTGCAGTCCTTGCCGGGGTGGTCTCCATTGCACCACTTACAGTAATAGTGGCGCTCCGGTCCAGAGCCCGTGCTAGCTGCTATCACAATAACACTCAGTACTTGTTTCACAACTTATCAATATACTCAACTTATCACACAAGATTAAACAATTACCCTTTGGTGGGTAAGAGCGTAGGGGCTTCGCCGCATAAGCATATGTGAGCTTCAGTGGCTCCTCAGCTGTGGTGGTTTGGGCTTGGCCCTTGTCACCCTGGTGCTGACTCTTCTGGGGCTGGGGATAAGGTTTCTTCTTCTTCTTTCCTCCCCCGTACCCCTGCGAACTCTGGCCCTCGCTCGTGGCCTTGCGCTTGTGCGCATTCTCCTCGTCCCTCAGACGGACGGTGATCTCCACCTTAGCAGCGGCATGATAGCACTCCTGAATTTAGGATGGTCAGTCATGCCCCGCAATACATACTCACAAACTCACATTATTACTCACTTGTAGACTATACATATTCACATCACTCTTTACTTAAATTACCTGCAAGGTAGTATACTCAGCTGGCCCCATCCCATAGCGAAGACGGTGGCTGAGACCGTTGTAGAAACGGTTTACCAGCACCCGGTTCGAGTATCCCAGGTCCGGTAACAGGTGGACAAGGCCGGTGAAGGCAGTGTAATACTCATCAACCGACACCTTGTCCCCCTGCCTCAGACTATCCAGCTCAAGGCGCTTGGCCTCTTGAACGTGCACGGGGTAGTATTTGGCTCGCAGCAGAGCCGTGTACTCCCTCCAGCCAAACTGAGGATCCGCCATCCGGTCCTCTCTCACTAGCTTCCACCAGTTTTGTGCCGAACCCTTCAGATAGTAAGCGGCAAGACGGACCTTAGCCTCTGCGGGTACAGCCAAGGTCTCGTAGGCGGTCTCCAACTCGGAGATGTACGCCTCCAGCTTACGTGGGTCGGTCTCCCCATGAAATGAAGGGGGTCTCAGATCTGCCAATGCCTTGACCCAGTTGGTCTCTCGTGGCGGTGGCGGTGGTGGTTGAACTCCGGGCATCTGCCCCTGCTGGATCGCAGCTACAAGCTGGGGTACCATCTGGGCCACAGCGGCTGCTACAGCCTCAGCCATAACCTGAGCCGTAGTGTTCTCGCCCTGGTCACCCCCAGTACCAGTACCACTTCCGCGGCCTCTACCGCGCGGTCTACCTGCCATCTGTATTACATGAATATTCATTAGCAATATGCTTGCACACTTATCGGTCCAACGGTTGTAACGCTTCCCGACAATAAGGTATCTCCACACTTAGTTAGTGGTTAACCTTTCCATAACTGATCACTTAGGTAACTGTAGTTAGGTTTCCTAACTCGGTATATTCCTAAGCTCGGTATTCTAGTCATCAGAGCGATACTTCGCTCTGATACCACTTTTTGTAACACCCCTAATACGCACATGATACTAAATGAAATCGCAGCGGAATAAATAACTAAACAGTAACTAACGCTTCGGTGCTACAACGCCGTCAACCACCCACGTGGTTGACAAGGCAGAATAAATACAATTGTACCGGTCTGATGATCAGACTCCCGAGCATAAAACTAAACCATAAATACATTATATACAATACCGAGTGTTTACATATCCTTCACTGTATAACATCACTGTAACTGCAACAACCAAAAGTATATAACGCCACAGGAGCACAGGCGCATCCCGGGCCAACATCCAAAAGTATACAAAAGTCACATCCTAGGATCTAAAGCCACTCCGCTTCTTCGATCCTCATCCTGCAGTATAAGAAATATGGATCCCCCGAGGGGGTCAGCAACCCTTGGCTGGTATGGCTAACGCGCAGCCCATCGGCTACCGGGATACGCGCAGCTAATTGTCATGATAACATGGCATTCATTTATATACATAACATAACATAACATGGAGCATAGCATCAATAGTGCACAGCTCATCATCACATACACGGTGGATCTTCGTTCCACAATAACAAACCACAAGGGTCAAATAACATAAGAGCCTAGAGAGTGATTCACCCTCATGTTAAGCTCGTTAAACACACTCATTACCGTTCTGTTAGACGAACGAGTAACTTAAGTCACAGATGGTTCGGATTTAGTGACCCGAACACACCACACAAACACAGGTTCCCACTAAACCGATCATAAGTCAGAATAGGTAAGCTTTGGAAGAAGCTAGCGGGAGATCGAACGCCAAATTAAGGAGAACAATCTTAACAACATAAGAGTCGAATCTGATTCAGATATCTACTCTTAACTTACATGCATGACCGGACAACCGGATTCCTCACTTCCCAGTTAACACTTGTTAGAAGTTCATAGTGGAACTTAACAACCAACACACAATAGGTGGTAAGTCATGTTAGACACACACAAGGGAATGAGTCACAACATCACATCACAATAATATGAACAACTGTAAACTCATTACATGTTTAAATCTTATAACGTTGTAAACACACAGAAAAACATACAACACACAAACCGGTGTAAACCGCTAGACAACAGACTGCAAGAAAACCATACCTTGGTCCTTGCCTCGTTTGGTTTCCTCCGTAGGTCACTCCTATACATAATTCAAGAACGTCGGTTAATTAACTTACTTAACCTCCAAATTTACTAAGTGTTTAACATAATTGTATGACATGTTTTAATGTCTATCTTACCCTAGGTTACCTTCATTATACACCCTAGGGTTAACTACATAAGTCACATTCTTTTCTGTTTTTTTTTTTTTACAAGTTTTGGTCCGACCGGACTTGCCGACCGGACTTGTCCATGTCCGGTCGATTCCAGAGAGTTTCTCCCCTTCGGAAATTTAGCCCGACCGGACTTGCCAAGTCCGGTCCTATGTCCGGTCGATTCCAGTAACTCAATCCGTACACAATTTACAAGCCCGACCGACCTTGCAAGTCCGGTCCCAAGGTCGGTCCATTCCAGAAGCCAATTCTCGCAGGGTAAACAGGTCCCGACCGGGCTTGCAAGTCCGGTCGCAAGTCCGGTCTGCCCCAAATCTTTGTTTTCCTTTTTACATTCAACTCCAAACTTCACCCCATAACCTAGTACCCCCTAACCTCATTTGGGCACTTCAAACACAACTTAAGCCATCCTTAAACTCACAAAACTCTTTTTCTAATTCCTTAAACCTTTACTTATTTCCTTGTAAATTCCTTAACACTTACAACATTTTCACTAGGTTTTAAATGGTGTTTCTCACCTATGATAACTACTATCCCAAAATGTTTTCTCCTTATCTTAACATCATCTCCCAAGCATCATCTCTCACAACTAATTCCTTATATCCATCTTCAATCCTTTTTCAAGTTCATACTTTCTCCTTAATTTACCAAAGTTTGCCTAAGTCTTTACCTAAGTCCCAAAATGACTTTGGTACATACTAAAATCTCAAGCTCATGCCTAAGTCCTTGTTACATCCTAAATCACCTTAATGCATGTTTCCTACACAAGAACAACACTTAACCATTTTAAATACTCCTTAACTTATCAAACTCATTTTAACACCTAGAACTTCACATTTGTTACCTAAATTTCGACATAGGTTCTCCTAGAACATTACTAAACCAAAACACATTGTTTTTACCAACAAACAACCAAGAACACTAAAAATCCATCAAGTACTTATTATACACAAACTCACTCACAAAGCACTACATCACAATATAGTGCATAATTTAAATTGCATGGCACTTAGGCCCTTAAATGACATGGCTCTTAGGCCCTTAAGATGCATAAATCATAAACACTGAATTTCCACAATATATTTGCCTTTAACCTGCAAATACACTCAACAACACATATGCCTTTTACTAAGCTCTTGAGAACACTTTACTAAGTCATTCACCATTTGCTCTTTAGGTAGTTTAATAAGCATTTATAAGCTCATTTCTCCTAAGGCATTTAAAACAACATTAGGTTAGTAGATTTACCTCTTTTGCAAAATAACTTCTTTCTTGTTTCCTTTAGAAAACCGATAGAGTACTTGATTCTTTGACAAGTTCTAAACAATATACAAACATTATAATGAGTATTCAAGCTATAAGCTCCATCTCATTGTAAACCCTAATTTTACATTGTTTCAAAAACATTAATGTAGTTGTTTTACCTTGCTCTTTGAAGAGAGTTTGAATATCTAGCAAGAGAGGACTCCACCTAGTCCATGAAGAGTTGGAATGAAGCTAGAACAAGGTCACACAAAGAGCTCCTTCAATATATATTTTCGGACATGACAAAAACAAGGAGGAAACTTGATTTTTGTTTGAGATTCCTTACCTAGAAGCAAAAGAGTAACAATATGTAAAAAACAAGCTCAAGCTCCTTCAATGGAGAAACTCCATGGCACCGAAATGGTTGTCTTGGTTTGGAGAAGATAGAATGAAGAGCTTGAGAGAGGAAGAGATGGTGGTGTTTGTTTTTGATTTGGACAAGTGAGCAAGATTTACAAGAGATCAAAGTGGGTTCTAATGGAGTAGGTATTACCGAGAGAGAACAGCAAGAAGAAGGAAGAAGAAGGTGGGAAACCGTGTGAGCAAGGAAAGAAATGAGAGAATGAGATTGGTTTACTTTTTGAAGATATTTATACTTTGTAATAAAAAGTACTTAAGTAGTTTATTTATTTTCTTAACAAAATAACAAGGGTGGTGTCACCACCTTAAAAACCGGCCCCAAATAGTAGAGGGTAATATAGTCTTTGTTTGTCAATTTAATTACTTATACAACATATGTTACAAAATAGCTTATAAAATCACTATTCATGAAAACAAGGCACATAGAAGTGAAATTTTTGATTTCCCATTAATATAGACACCCAAATGTGATATTATATAGTACATATATATTTAAGAGTAATGATGGACATCTAGCCACTCAAAACTCATTTACAAGACAATTTTTCAAAAATGTGCTTTAAGACTCCTTAAAGCACATTTTGTGTTTAAACTTGTTTTCAAGCTTGGTTTTCTTTGGTAATTGATTTAATATGTTCATGTGTATAAATGAGGTCTTGGTAAGTTCATTAGGTCTTAACCAAGTTTATCTCAAGCTTAGAGCACATTTTGGCTCTTATTGACTTTAAAGCACATTTTGTGTTTCCTTTTGTTTAAATTTGTTTACTAATGTTTCTAAGACTCTTTTTAGTCTTAATACACCATTTTAAGTGCTTAAACAATATATTAGGGTTTGGGGTATTTCAGCAAGGGTTTATGAAATACTTGGAGCAGCTCAAGAATGATCTTTCAACCCTTTCAAAAATGCCAAAATCGGCTGGGCACAAGAGGAGCAAGCAAGGGCTTAGTTTGCAAATTCGTTTTGCCCACAAGGGTTAGAAAAAGATGGAGTTTTGAGAATATTTTTACCTTAAAAGAAAAAGGAGAATGAGGTGGTTCTAATGGTGGTCTTGAAGCTCTAAATGCTCCATACCTATGGAGATGAAAGTTGTTGTTTTCGATTTTTGAAAAGATAGGAATGTAGCTCTTGATGAGAGGATTCCAATGATGTAGTTTTTATAATTTTTGGAAGAGGTTTGAGGGAGTTTCAAGAGGAGAGAAGATGGAGTTTTGTGGGGGTTTCTAATTCTCCATTGTTTTCCGATTAAAAGTGGACACATAAGTTTCGGTTATTTATGTTTCTACCCCACAATTTCCCGTTTTTGACAGTTTTTACTAATCTCTCGTTTTATTGATTTTATTGGTTCTAAAGCTTCACTAATATTCATTAACGATTATTTAGTTGACCAAAATTGTTACGAGTCTATTTGACCCGCTTAAAGACACGTTTTCCCGGTTACCTCGAAAAATGTGCTTTAAGGTTCGGTAATGTTTTTAAACCGTTTCAAGGGCCCGGTTTCTTCGGGATTTGTTGCCTCATGATTATTTACACTTAATTAAGCTTCTAAATTATTCATTAGCCTAATTAATCACTATTTTTAATTACGGGGTATTTCACGGGATTAGCGGTAGGGGTGTTACAAGAAGTTAAGGCTTCTTATGTAGACTTCCTTAAAGATAAAAAAAGTCTTATAAGATAGATTTTGTTGTAACCTTAACTCAGTGGGTTTCCTGGGGAATCTGGCTAAGAAATTTTAATCACATGTCAAGGATGATAATTCGATTTTTTTGAGGAGGAATTGGAATTGTTTGACATTGGCGTGTTTTTTAATTCAATTTCTCATCAGATCCAATCAGAAATTACTAGAAAATGATTAGAAATTCAAAAAATCAAAATTCTAAGGCCATTATGCCTAAAATGTCTTCCTTTATCATGGGTTAAATTTTCAAAACATTTCAAGTTGATTTGAGTCTTTTTGGAGGAGAGAGAAAGCCTAAAGTAGGTCCTAGAGACCTTGAAAATTATGAAAATACATCCGAAGATGACTAAGCTTCCACTAGTGCTCCAGAACGCGCCGATCGGACTGGGAATCATCTCCGCTTGACCAAAATACCCTATAGTACCTGCGCCTTAAGAGACTCTCTTCTGGAAAGGTTAAAATTTTAGGTATTACAGGCTTTTATTTCGGTGTTTATTTACTGTCGTGAGCAATTTAAATTTATGTATATGCATCATATCAGAGCGAGGGTCCACACAAGCCGATTTCACCCCGGGACCCGCCTTAGGCGTCCCCTATTAGGGACTCACACCTTTTATGGTGATGTGAAAATGTGGGGGAAAAGAGGAGGATGTTGTCTAACCACATCCCCTTAATACCCGGGCTTCAACCCCAAGCATTTTCCTGATAGTGCCCTTACCTAGCCCAATGTTTGGTCACTCAAAGACCCGACCGTAGACGCACACCTTTAGGTGATGTGAAAAGAGTGTGGAAGCCCAAAGAGAATAGCGTGCAAGCCCTATTCCTTGGTGGTGACCCGGGCACAAGCCCCAAGTACCTCTCCGGATCAATCCATACCCGAATTGGTTAAACCGTCAAGTGAGGACATGTTGAACTTGTGAGCCATGTTTGCTTGTATGATCGGCCCAATACCAAGCTTAGAAATTTATAATAACTTTTCTACATCAACTCAGCCCGACCCGAATTGGCAGCTTTATTGTTTGTGGCCGAGAGGCCCTGTTTGGTTTAATATGTGAGCCATTTGTTTGGGCTTTGGCCCAAAACCTTTGATCTATGTGATTTCTCTTTCGGCCCAATTTGAATTATCCATTTAGTTCTAGGCCCACGAAAAAAAGAAATCCATCCAAACTTGAAGTAGTCCACAAGACTTGAAAATTAATAGCCTTTCATTGAAAACATTTTCGTCCCAAAGGCTCATTCTAGTCCAGGTAAACTTGTTGTTCGGGCCCTGACCCATAATCTTAGATCTAGGAATCATCTTTTAGGCCCAATCAGAATCATTCGCTTAGATTTCATCCTAAATTCCAATTCACATCTAGAACGTGCACTAGAACTCATTCCGGCCCATGCACCTTATTTCTAAGCCCAAACATATTCTGGCCAAGGTGCCAAATTCTCAAAAAATTTCGGCCCAAGGCCCATTCCAGTCTAGGTGAACTTTTCATTCGGGCTCTGGCCCAAAATCCTACGTCTAGGTGTCATATCTTTAGACCCAGTAAGAACCGTTTGTTTAGGTTTTGGCCCATTCGAATCCGAGATAGTTTGCATAACTCATTCATTCTAGTTTCTGGCCTCGAGGCCCAACAAGAACATCAAACGAATCTTAGACTTCAAAGTTTCTCTCTCGGCTCGGTGACCCATTCACAGTCCATGTAGCTCCCTTCAGCCGGTTTGCTTCACTTCCAGATTAAGGGTACTCAAGCCCACACATCCTTTTCGGTCTAGGAATCACTCTAGCCCATCCACCTCACTGTCAGTTTGGGAAAAGCTTCAGGCCCAGGTACCTCATACATACCTCATAGGCATACCTAGTTTAGACGTTTCACAAAGCCTACTTCGGGTTCAGAAGAAAGACGATCACAGTCATCTCAATGGCATCCCGTCGGTCGAGAGTTCGAGTCTCCAGTACAATGGCATCAAATAGTTCAGCATCATAATTGCTATTCTAAGAGTTTTCTTAATTAAGAAGTTCTATTTTCTCGATTAGTCGTTCTTCCAACTTTTATGGTAGCTAGTTTCCTTTATCGTTTTAGGTAGTTTTCCTGAGATTATAATTTTTAATGCTATCTTTTCATTCATGAAAAAGAGCATAAATCTATTTTCATAATTCTTGTGCATTCATTCAACAAAACAAAAAAAAACCAAATATGAGTCATCTCATCACTCCATCCTTACTCACCACAGCTCCACTAGTAGAAAAAATGTTTAATATGACGGACTTTAAACCACGGTTAAGGATGTACCCGTCGTTTAAAGTAAATAAACCACGGTTTTTAACAGAACCGTCATATATGTTGCAGGGTTCATTCGATAAATGACGGTTCCGGCCGGAACCGTCGTTTATAGTTCGTCGGATTTGAATATAATGACGGTTCTAATGTCAACCGTCGTATATAGAGACGATAAACCACGGTTCTTTTCGAACCGTCATTTAAAGTTTAACGCCAAAGATTTTAAACCACGGTTTACATATAACCGTGGTTTTTTGTTTCGTCACATTGGTTTTAAAATGACGGTTTTTGCCCTAACCGTCGTTTAAAGTTGTTTAATTAAAACCCCGTTCCTTCTTCTTCTTCCTCCTTTCTCTCTTCTCCCGCGTTTTCTTCTCTGGCGATTTCCCCCTGTACCATCGAGCTTGCGCGCCTTCTTCTCCTCCATCGAGCCCAGTTGCGCGTCGCCACGCAGGCGCCTCCACTGCCCCAACCTCCTCTCGCCTAGCTGAAGTCTCGCCTCCTCCACCGTCGCGGCTCCACGTCGGTCCACCACAGCGCGGGTCGCCGGTCTTCCTCCTTCCAGATCGCTGCTGCTTCTCCGATGAAGACAAAACCCGTCGCCTGAATTCGCCCCAGCTGTCTACGGTAATCCCTCCACCCTTGTTCGCACCCCCTTTTCTCTTCGGTTGAAATTTCTTGCTTATGTGATGTGGAATCGGTTGAATTTTATTGAAGTTATTCGATTGATTGGGTTATTAGATTAGGGTTATCATTTATTCTTTTTGACTGTGTTACAGTAGTAACGGTTGTGAGAAGAGAGTAGAAAGGATATTGATTGCATAGAACAGAAACGATAGTGAGAAGAGAGTAATGAAAGGATATTGATTATTGCATTGATATCTTTTCCAGTAACACAATGTACGTATTTATCTGTTTACAAATGCCAACTGTCACTAACAAACTAACAGTAAGTAGGTAACTGATACGTACGTATATTCAAGCAGTATGTGAGTAGTTGATTTGTATAGCTGTTTGGATTGAGCCGTTCAGACAGTGTATTACAGTAAGTATTACAGTAAGTAGGTAGATGATAGTACAGTACCTTAGTGAGTACCATAGATAATCAGTTTGATCTGCTGTAGTGTTTATCTGCTCCAATAACCCTGGTCTTGCAAAAGCGTCTTTAGAGATTCCTACTGGCTCTTTAAACCAACTCCAGTTGTTGCTAGATGATGATGATGTTGTATCGGACTCAGTGTTGTAGTTGTCTATGGGTGTAACACGTATTTTGGAAGCATTGCCATGGAATTGATCTGAATGGTGAGATTTGTTTGTCATTTTTGTTAGTCAATGAATTCAAATATACCTGATTTTTGATTGAGTTGAGTGCCGCTATATATATACATATGGTATAGACTTGAGAAGGTAGCGGTACCTTTGCAGTATTGAGTGCTATATTTTTGCAGTCAGGTAAAATGCTGACAGACCATGCGGGTAATTGTAGAGTTGCCATTGAACTTGACATTTGTGTCTTTAGTGTCTAAATTAGCAGAAAGGCGGTGCAGAGTCCTGATCCTGTTTTGTATTGAGTGACCTGATAGAATAATAATATGTTGTCACTTGATGTCGTCATCAGTCCATAATGGAATGCAGTGTTTATAATAATATGTCGTCAGCAACCAACTGCTTGAATATACGTACGTAACTGATATCAAAAGTATGAGTGTAATAAATCTGTAACAGACTGGGTGTTGAGAATCACTTGAACCTTGATCTGATGCTGCTATTGTGTTTGCTTTTGCGTAAAAAAAGTGTGGAGTATCTAAAAAAACGTAAAGGTCATGCCAAATTTTTTCCAGAATTTAACCTGATTCTAATTTCACTGAATTTAACCTTCTTCATAATTACTCACAGTTTCAATTTTTTTCATCTTCTGCACAATGTCAGTGTTGATTGTTTTAATCTTTTAAGATTAACTTATCTTTTATTGATTGTTGTCGCAGTCTTGAATATTTCCGACGACCCCGGTTGCTGCCTTAACTATTGCCCCGTCAACCTCTGCCACCGGCTTTCCAGATCAGAATCCACGGTAGTAACCTAGCTAGCTGATAAAAATTTCTTTTTTTGTTTGCCAACTAACTAACATCTTGAAAGTATTTGATTTGCAAACTGCTTAAATTTTGTCTAAACTCATAACCAGTCCAGAAGTTTTTTGACATACGCTTGTTTGCTTATTTGTTTAGTCATGTTTTTCATTTGAAATATTTAAAAAATCAAACAGTTCTCTGTCTGATGATGCTTAAAATGTTAGTGCGTTTTGTTGAGAATCACTTGAACCTTGATCTGATGCTGCTATTGTGTTTGCTTTTGCGTAAAAAATGTGGAGTATCTAAAAAAACGTAAAGGTCATGCCAAATTTTTTCCAGAATTTAACCTGATTCTAATTTCACTGAATTTAACCTTCTTCATAATTACTCACAGTTTCAATTTGTTTCATCTTCTGCACAATGTCAGTGTTGATTGTTTTAATCTTTTAAGATTAACTTATCTTTTATTGATTGTTGTCGCAGTCTTGAATATTTCCGACGACCCCGGTTGCTGCCTTAACTATTGCCCCGTCAACCTCTGCCACCGGCTTTCCAGATCAGAATCCACGGTAGTAACCTAGCTAGCTGATAAAAATTTCTTTTTTTGTTTGCCAACTAACTAACATCTTGAAAGTATTTGATTTGCAAACTGCTTAAATTTTGTCTAAACTCATAACCAGTCCAGAAGTTTTTTGACATATGCTTGTTTGCTTATTTGTTTAGTCATGTTTTTCATTTGAAATATTTAAAAAATCAAACAGTTCTCTGTCTGATGATGCTTAAAATGTTAGTGCGTTTTGTTGAGAATCACTTGAACCTTGATCTGATGCTGCTATTGTGTTTGCTTTTGCGTAAAAAAAGTGTGGAGTATCTAAAAAAACGTAAATGTCATGCCAAATTTTTTCCAGAATTTAACCTGATTCTAATTTCACTGAATTTAACCTTCTTCATAATTACTCACAGTTTCAATTTTTTTCATCTTCTGCACAATGTCAGTGTTGATTGTTTTAATAACTTTTAAGATTAACTTATCTTTTATTGATTGTTGTCGCAGTCTTGAATATTTCCGACGACCCCGGTTGCTGCCTTAACTATTGCCCTGTCAACCTCTGCCACCGGCTTTCCAGATCAGAACCCACGGTAGTAACCTAGCTAGCTGATAAAAATTTCTTTTTTTGTTTGCCAACTAACTAACATCTTGAAAGTATTTGATTTGCAAACTGCTTAAATTTTGTCTAAACTCATAACCAGTCCAGAAGTTTTTTGACATATGCTTGTTTGCTTATTTGTTTAGTCATGTTTTTCATTTGAAATATTTAAAAAATCAAACAGTTCTCTGTCTGATGATGCTTAAAATGTTAGTGCGTTTTGTTGAGAATCACTTGAACCTTGATCTGATGCTGCTATTGTGTTTGCTTTTGCGTAAAAAAAGTGTGGAGTATCTAAAAAAACGTAAAGGTCATGCCAAATTTTTTCCAGAATTTAACCTGATTCTAATTTCACTGAATTTAACCTTCTTCATAATTACTCACAGTTTCAATTTTTTTCATCTTCTGCACAATGTCAGTGTTGATTGTTTTAATAACTTTTAAGATTAACTTATCTTTTATTGATTGTTGTCGCAGTCTTGAATATTTCCGACGACCCCGGTTGCTGCCTTAACTATTGCCCCGTCAACCTCTGCCACCGGCTTTCCAGATCAGAACCCACGGTAGTAACCTAGCTAGTTGCTAAAAATTTCTTTTTTGTTTGCCAACTAATTAACATCTTGAAAGTGTTTGATTTGTATGCCAAAATTAATTTTTCCAGAATTTAACTTTATTCTAATTTCATCGGCTAGGTGTTACTACGTACGGTTGAACTATCTCCCTTCAATCCTTTTTGTGAGTAGATCATCACTACTCACCAGGTTAGTAGACCATGATTTGTTCCAGAAATTTCAATTATTCAAGTTTTTATAAAATTAAAACCTTATTCTAATTTCATTGAATAGGTGTTATATACTGCGCGCAAGAGCATTTGTCTACTTCTCCTTCTTCAGTGCTGTTCGCGCTAGCTGACCATCCAGTACTTATCAGGTTGGTATTTAAAATGTTTCAATTTATTTTGTTTTTCTATTAAACAATGGAAAATCAATTCAAACATAGAATTACCTGTCTGAGATATACCTGATAGAGGTATGTCTTAGATAGTCCCTGTTGGGACTGTCCAATGACCTTTGATCTCACCATCTAGGTTGTGAATGAGTTAATAATATACAGTAGTTCAGTGATAATTTCAGCAGCATTACCCTAGTGTTCTTCTAGTGTACATATATATATGTGAATTGAAACGATTCGTATATATATATCTACACTAGGAGAACTGTAGGGTAATGCTGCCGAAATTATCACTGAACTACTGTATATTATTAACTTGTTCCTAGGTGAGATCGTAGGTGATTGGATAGGTTTAGGTTGTTAAATCTGTAAATAAAAAAGAGGAGATCAATGGAACGAGTTCACGACATCTCTGGTGTGTGTTGAAAAAGGAGATGGAGCGCTCAGTGATGTACAGTGACAGATTGGACATCAAGTACCTACAAGGGGTCAATAAATTTTGCAAAGTCCTTGTTGACAATCTTAAACCAAGGGATAAGGGATATATTCGATGTCCTTGTGTCGATTGCAAGAACGACTTCAAATACCGAGGTGTGGACAAGATTAAGGATCATCTGATTCGCAGAGGGTTTACAGATGATTATGAAGCCATAACAATACTGCATGGTCAACATTCAGTACAAGTGTTTGAATGTGCTGATAACGTTGTTGCAGAACAATCAGAAATGGATGCTTCACACGATTTGGGGATACTCAAGATGATTCACTAGGTAGTGATTCAGATGATCAGGAGGACCTTAATGCAATGATGGAAGATGTTGAACAACATTTTTCCAACAAACCCAAATCATTCGAAAATCTGATGGAAGCATCAAAGGAACCGTTGTACAGTGGATGTGAAACGCAAACACAAAACAAATTGAGCGTTGTCTTAAAACTATTCAATCTGAAGGCGAGACATGGATGGAGTGATGTCAGTTTTACAGATCTTTTACAACTGCTGGAGAATGTACTACCAAAGGACAATGTGATACCCACAACAACTTATGAGGCAAAGAAGTTAATGTGTCCGATGGGTATGGAATATAAAAAAACATTCTTTCCTCCCGCTTGTCATACATTATCCAAAGAAGAGAAAATAAGTTTTTGTAGTTCTCTTCGTCATATTAAAGTGCCATCCGGTTACTCATCGAACATAGCAAGTTTGGTATCAATGTCTGATCTGAAATTGGTAGGGATGAAGTCTCACGACTATCATGTGCTGATGCAGCACTTACTTCCGGTTGCTCTCCGTGAATCCTTCCAGCTGATGTCAGGAAAACACTTACAAATTTATGTGTTTTTTTCAAAGGAATTTCGTGTAAAGTGCTTGATGTGGAGACGCTGGATAAACTACAAGAATGACCTTGTGATCACCATGTGTCAGTTGGAAAGTGTATTCCTCCTTCGTTTTTTGTATTATGGTGCATCTACTTGTTCATCTTGTTAGAGAGATCAACCTTTGGTCCGTTTACCTTCGATACAGGTATCCGTTTGAGAGATATATTGGGTATACTGAAAAAGAAAATGAAAAACCGTCGGCGTCCAGAGGGAGTATAATTGAAGGGACAGTAACAGAGGAAGTTTTGCCTTCTGCACTCACTACTTACAACGGTGTTGATGTTATTGGATTACCGAAAAGCAAGACATTATGGCAGGCTTAAAGGGGTTGGTAACCTGTGGGAAAAAATTATGGCAGAGTTGATTTTGATACATAACAAGGCACTCTGGTTGTGTTGAATCATTCTGAAGTTTTGAACCGTATTTCGATGCACACCTAGCCTACCTCAAAACAAAAACCCCAACGATGAGAAATGCCAAATTAAAAAAAGAGCAGAATGCAACATTTGTTAAGTGGTTCAGACAGAAGGTGTTGTATAAGATTCAAGGAACGTGATGAATGATCCAGTTGTTGGCACTTGGTCCAAATCTCGATGTGTTGTCTTATGAAGGATATGATGTAAATGGATTTTCGTTTTACACTGAACGTCAGATTGTAAATCGACAACCCAGAACAGTGGTGTGCTCTTATCGCTTCACAGACATTTTCACAGGAACAAATCGTAATACACTGAGAACGAATATTATTTGTTATTGAGGATATTTGGGTCTTGATTACACTAGTTATGAACTTGTGTATTTCGTTGCAAATGGGTGGCAACAAACAGGGATATCGTGAGGAGGATCATGGTATGAAGCTAGTTGATTAACGACAGCGGCTCCTACTGATGAACCCTTTATCGTTGCATCAAAGGCAAACAAGTATTCTACTGTCCGTGATCAGTCTAATCCCAGATGGTCTATTGTAATGCAGAGTAAAAGATCGATAGTTGGGATTGATAATATTGTTGATGAGGATGAATACGACTGTGAAGATGAAACAGATTACCTATTCGGTTGCCGATGGAGGTAGATAATGTAACTAATTTTGAATATCGAAGGTCCGACACAACGAAGGATTGTGATTGAACGATGAAATGTTATTTTGTAAGTTTGGTTGACAATATTATATTAATTATTTCATTTTTGTCATGTTTCAATTTTTGATTCAGTAGATGTTCGTATTAACCTTGTTATTGTTGATTATTTTTCAGATTATGGATCCTGACGATAGAGTCGAAGAGGACTTACTGTTGGGTTGGATGATATTGACGATGACGTCCCTACTGAAGAACCACCAGCTACATCTACTTCGCAGGCCCTCGGAAGGGACGTGGACCGACCCGTGGGTTGAAGGAGAAGAAAAATGCTCCCATCGATTTGTTCTGGGACAAGTACCTCCGACATTCTGGTGGGTCGAAGCAGCGTTTGCTTCTTACTTGGGATTGATGGTAAAATCCCATTGTTCGATTAATAAGGATTGGAAGCATCAAGAAAAGGCAGACAAAGACATCATGTGGCAGATGGTGCAGAAGAAATACAATGTCGCGGCTGAACTTCGGAAGAAGATTGAATCACTTTTAGCGACATCGCTGCGACATTCAAGCATCGGTTGGTAGATGGTTGGATTAACAAACCGGCCTCCAAGAGGTCACCCACCGCCGTGGGTAGTGTATGATGGTATGTTCACGGAGGAGGACTGGAAGATATTCTACGACCATCGCCAGACTGAAGAGTTTAAGGTACTTTTACAATTATTCTGTCTTAATTATTTAAGGAATAAATTTAACAAATTTTTTTTTATTATGTATAACTTACAAATATACAATTTTGTAACAGTTACGTCAAGAACAAGCGAGACGTAACCGGGCGAAGAATGTATATAAGCACTATATGGGGCGAGCTGATATACGGGGCGGTTGGAGAAGTGGAAGAGCGAGGCGTACTGACGAAGACGAATGAAGACGGCACTCAGTCAGTTGTTGATACTGTTGACGATGCAAGTAGGGTGCAGACATTTATGCTGGGGCGCATGAAGAAAATGAAGAGGAGTCTATGTGTTCCCGCAGAGCGAGACTGCTGAGTTGGCTTCAAAGATGTAAGTATATATTTTTAAAAGTAGTTGTTTACTAATTAGTAACTTCATTTCTAATATTTTTGTAATTAAAATAGTCTGGATCTACTGATCGATGGGAGATGGTCCCGGCCCCTCCGTCTCAGGATGATCCACTGAATAAGGCCCTTGGGCAAAAGGATCATCCTGGGCGAGTGCGGGGGCTTGGAGGGGAAGTTCGCCAAAAGACGTGTTTTTCTACGTCTCGATCGAGAGTACCGCAGGCTGAAATAGAGAGAATGGTGGATGAACGGGTGCACGACCGTTTGCGGAGTCGGAAAGACGTCACGCTGAGGAGCTCAGACGTCACGCTGAGGAGCGTCAGCCTACGAGGAGCGCCTGCGAAGACTTGAGGCTTTAGTATTGGGCCAGGTGCATTCTCCTACACCGACACCTACTCTTACACCGGCGTCTGCTCCTACTGCGACGGCGGATACATCGATAGTGCCGCGTCTCCTACCCGGCACCTACTGCTACAACCGACGTCTGTTCCTACCCAGACGGCGGATACTGTCGATGATCCTGCACCGACGTCTGCTCCTACCACGACGGCGGATACTCCGATGGTCGATCATCCTGCACCTTCTTCTCCTACCAGAGACACATTTCCTTATCAAAACCTTTCGGTTGTTCTTTTTTTCCTCCTTAGTTATTTTAACATTACTTTAAAACAATATAATTTTATTAGCTTGCTTACTGTTGTGAGTTGATGTAGGTGGCTAAATCATGTCATCTGTTTCAAGTGTTGGATGTGTGGACTGTTCATGTTGCATTCGGTCGGGTTTACAGACCGGACCGAACACTGTAGTACATTTCAAGCCCATCCCACCTCTCCACGCTCGTGTGATGGTAGACGATATTGTGAAAGGTCATGAGGACTCTCCCCTTCCGTTGGAGTGGAATCAGTGGAGTAAATAGTTCAAGCAACAATCTTCAGTTGTTCCATGGCCATATTCTCTCATTGATGTTAGTGACAAGGTAAACTATTTACATGCTTACTGTTCAGTTTTTTACTTGACTGTTGACTGATATGTTAATTATTTAATTTTTGTATACTATTAGATTGATAAGGAATAAGACCGTTTAAGAGGAAAGTGGATAAGGGAAAGGAAGTTGTGAAATCAAAAGAGGTCAGAGTGTGAGAAAGGAAGTGGTCAAGCCTTTCGATATGACTCCTAGGAGAGCCGCCATTCTGACACCCAAGTATCTGAAGAAGTTGACAGACAAACAAAAAATGCTATATGACTTTTTCATGACGAAGCCACAGTCTGTCACCAATTTCAACATGAAAGTGTCTAAGCATGTTTTCCACTCCCCCGAGCCCAGAGATCTGATGATTACCGTGAGCGATCTAAGAGAATTTTTGATGGGACCTGCTTAACATCTCTGTGATTCAGGCCTATTGTCTGTAAGTATCTTTTAAATTATTAAATTATCTTTCATTTTTTTAAGCTATTAACATATCTTATGAAAAATGTTGTTTAGGTGTTTGACTAGTAGACTGCTAGCGCAAGAGATTATGTGCCCTCTCTTTCTTGTGCCGCAATTGATGTCAGCAAATCAGGCCGCATTGGATGAGCAAGGATGTGTACAGCATGTGAGGCAGGGATTTTGTTCTGCGGTGCGAAGAAAAAGCAAATATTTGCTGATCCCATATCATCAAGATGTAAGTACACAATAACTGTAATTTTTTGCTTCCTAATTGTGATATTTAATAATTGTTGTACAAAACATTCTTTGTTTTATCTGTGGCAGCAATCATTGGATGTTGTTGGTGTTGTGTATCGACACCTCACTTATTGATACTAGACCCATTGGGCGGCCCTGATGACCTTCGAGAGATCGCTGTAGAGAAATGTTTGAAGGAGTGAGTATTCAAAAATTTTAATGCATTCTGTATTTATTTAAGCTTGTCCTAGATTATTGACAATAAATGGCTTCATTTTAAAATGCTGTATTTATGCAGGGGTCATAAGCTTGGTTTGAGTGATGTGAAGAAACCATTCTCCATCTTGGACTTCCATTACATACGTGTAAGTAATCATTTAATTTATGCATTTTTGTATTAAAGTTAAACGTTTAATTTTTTGATCTATCTAAAGTTGGTAATCCATGGATGGTGTGATGACAGTGTCCTCAGCAGCCTGATTCACAAAGCTGTGGCTATTATGTGATGCGGTACATGTTCGAGATTGTACAAAATATTGACACCGCTTGCTGATGATGACAAGGTAAACCATACCAATCAAAGTTTTAGTTAAAGTTATTGCATTTGAAATAAAATTGTGTACTAATGATGATCAGTTTCTTTTTATGGACAGATCGTTTCTTTTTTCACACAAGCAGGGAGCACGTATTCCAAAATCGATCTCAACTTGTAAGAGATCATCTATCGCAGTTTTGGTGTAAAATTACTTGAGTGTTACTTAGATCTTATCCTAGTGTAGTTAGACTTACACTTTTGTTTGTGCTGAAGCAACGTAGACTCTCAAAGAGTTTGTAAAGTTCAACTCTCTCTTATTTTTGAAAGTTTGAATGGTTTGTTTGCAATTCGTTTTCAATGTTGCAATTCAAACTGGCAACTTTGGTTTATGGTCATATAGTGTGGTTGGTTATCAAAGGGCAATACCAGTTGGATGCCCTGTACAGGTTGTATATGCGATTGTAAATTGTGGAAAACATTTGTGGTAGAGGCTTAAAAACAAAAAAACTAAAAAAAAAAAAAGAAAAAAAACCACGGTTACTTAAAAACCGTGGTTTAAAATTCAGTGAACGACATTTAACCACGGTTTTCTACAGAACCGTCGTATAAAACAGTCATATACCACGGTTTTACAGACGAACCGTCGTTTAAAAGCCTGATATACCACGGTTACAAAGCCAAACCGTGGTATAAAATCGGTCTGATCCGCGACAAAAACACAATTAAACGACGGTCATATAGAAACCGTGGTTTATAATCGCGATTTTAAACGACGGTTTTGAACCGTGGTTTATAGGCATTTTCGAATATACGACGCGCGTATTAACCACGGTTTGGAACCGTGGTATATAGGCTTTTTAACCGTGGTTTATAACATTTTCTGCACTAGTGCACCTAGGTTCAACACCACACAGCCAAAAAGCTTGTGAACCTTGACATTAACCCTAGGCACCCCCCTGAGCTTTTCGTATATTTTCCTCTTCTCATCAAACACTTAAATCTCTATAAAACGAGTTTAGCCAATGATGAATAACAGACCTGGTGACCAAAGGAATCAAGGGGCCCGACTTCTAGATAGCACTTCACAAGTCCAAGAAGTAAGACAACCACCGGCATGACAAAATGATCTGCAAACGGTCCCAAAGTGACACAGGATCCAAAGAGCTCACATCAAAAATAGCTCTCAACATTCAAACTGGAAACCACAAGAACCCCGAAAGGAAAAAGACACAAGGTAAATTTGAAAAGCCCGATAGACTTCCAAACACAAAACAGAAGAAAGAGAATGATGCAAAGGACAACTCCAAAGTCCAAAGTTCCACAGTTCACCAGCAACAGTCCACGAAGTGGCCAAATAACTCCAAGACGAGAAGAGGTGAATCTGAAAGAAGGAGCAAGTTGCAGCTTTGGTCACCCTTACAGCTCCACATATTCCAAACATTCCACCATGGTCCCATTGTCATTCATCACACCCCATGGCCACGTTATAAGCTTTAAAGACTTCCGACTTAATAGTTGTGTATCCAATCAGTGAAAGTAACAGATCGAAGGTGTAAGTCAAACAAATATCGAATTTAATGATTAATACGTTATGACCGAAAAGAAAGGATGAGTGTAATGCTAAACACATCGAGTGTATAATAGAAAGCACCATAGCAATAGATCCTGACCCTGTGAAAGTGAGACTTGTTTCACGTAGTTAATCAAAGAAAATAATAGGGTAATCGATCATCCCGATCGATTACCACAAACTCTAAAAGCTCATATTGCCTTAAGAAAAAATACTAGGGCATTGTTGGATCCAACAATTGTAATAACAACACCAATTGAAAGCCAAGAGCTCAAAGCCCAAGAGCATAAACCAAAAGTTCAACCCTCTCATGAACTTCAAAAACCTACACATCAAACATCCTCGGGCTCCTCCTAAGCCCTACCTCCACATCACACATCCCCAGGCTCGTCCTAAGTCCTACCTCCACATTACACATCCCTAGGCTCGTCCAAAGCCCTACTTGTACAACACACATTCTCATAATCGTCCTAAGCCCTACCTCTATTACAAACATCCTCATGCTCGTCCTAAGCCTACCTCCACACTAAAACATCTCCAGGCCCGTCATAAGCCATACCCCTCTTCACATTCATTCAGGCTCGTCCTAACCTTACCTCTACATCATACAACCTCTAGGCCCGTCATGAGCCCTAACCCTTCTCTGCATTCATTTAGGACCATGACAGGACCTAACTCATCTCCACATTGTGCACTTAACTCACGTCCACATAGTATCATCCTTAGGCTCGTCATAAGACCTATCACCATCTTTAGGCTCGTCATAAGCCTAGAATCATCTTTAGGCTCGTCATAAGACCTAGAACCACCTTTAGGCTCGTCATAAGACCTAGCACCGCCTTTAGGCTAGTCATAAGACCTAGAACCATCTTTAGGCTCGTCATAAGACCTAGAACCATCTTTAGGCTTGTCATAAGACCTAGAACCATCCTAGGCTCGTCATAAGACCTAGAACCATACTTAAGCTCTTCATAAGACCTAAAACCATCCTTAGGCTTGTCATAAGACCTAGACAATCTTTAGGCTTGTCATAAGACCTAGAGTCACCTTTAGACTCGTAGTAAGACCTAGAATCATCCTTAGCTCATAGTAAGACCTAGCATTGTCCCCTTTTTAGACTCATATACAACTTACCATCTTTTGTCAACAGACTGCATCATAAAGCATTCATCTCATTCATATAGGCGCGTCATAAGACCTATCTGCATTATCCAAGCGTGTCACAAGACCTGGTGATAGAAAGTTGACGAGGTGATGGCAATAAATCCTCCTATGTTATGTCAACTTATTTGGGATCAAAGAATGTTGGCGATGGCAATAATTCCCCAGGGTTTTTACCAGGAGTTATCCCTGCACACAGGTTTGAGGGCAATGGTAATAAGTCCACAATGGGTCCAGCTAGGAGCAACGGCACGGGTTTCGGTCCCAGAAGCATCCGATCATCATCAGCTTATCATCATCATGTCATCTACATCTACATATCATTGGCATGTCATCTACATTTGCACTACAGGTTCCTGACACCTTAGAATGCTCGGCGTACTTCATTTCACTTTTAGGTAGTCAACACCTTAGAATAGCTTGACATCATTTCATCACCTTAGGTAGTCAACGCCTTAGAATAGCTTTCCATCATTCCATTCATTATAGGTAGTCTCTGCCTTAGAAAAGCTTGACATCATTTCATCACTTTAGGTAGTCAATGTCATAGAATAGCTTGACATCATTTCATCACTTTAGGTAGTCAACACCTTAGAATAGCTTGACATCATTCCATTCATTATAGGTATGTCAACGCCTTAGAATAGCTTGACATCATTTCATCACTCAAGGTAGTCAACGCTTTAGAATATCTTGACATCATTCCATTCATTACAGGTAGTCAATGCCTTAGAATAGCTTGACATCATTACATCCTTCTAGGTAGTCGACGCCTTAGAATAGCTCAACTTCACTTCATTTTTACCTTTAGGTAGTCATGCCTTAGAATAGCTAGACATCTTTTCACTTCACTCTTAGGTAGTCAACACCTTAGAATAGCTCAACATCGTTTTTGTTTTATTGCATAGGTAGTTAGAGCCTTAGAATAGATCGACACAATTCATCAGTTTTCAATAGCATGCAAGATCTTTTTAAGATCCAAATTTTGGGGTATCACTCAAGCATTAATTAGACTCTTCATATCCATTACAAAGTCTAGTTGATGGGGCGCAATCTGTTATACCCAAAATTTTGACCCCCGGTGTAGGGCTTCTAGACTTTAGTGTTGCGAGAGACACTTTGATCGAGTAATAAGAATCCCGGTTCGATTGGTGAGTTTTGAGGAAATTAAATTAAAAATATTCTAATATCCAAAAAAACAATTCCACCTTGGAAAAATCAGAATTTTTTTGCTTTACATATGGTGAAAATTTCATATTCAACTTCCTTTTGGAAGTCTTTAAGCTAAGACATCGGTAAATCTCGGTTTTTAACCAGATTTTTTCTATCTTTAGTGAGGCCTACTTAAGGAACCTTAACTCTTGATCAAATGACATCTCCAAGAACCCTAGAACATTAGGAACATAGACGTCACAACTCCCTCACGTTTTTCAACACCTGAATACGGAAATCACATCAAAAACCTTCCAAAATCATCATCTAAACACATTTTTCAGCTCCACCGTACCAATAATCATCCAAAACACCACCAAAACACCATCACAACGTGAAGAGCAACCTCAATTCACAAGGTCAGAACCTGGTCTCGAACCCAAACCGGAACTGACCCCGACGAAGTTCCGATGGCTCCCAACATGAAGAATCCAATCAATTGTGAAGGCAAAACAGGTTGGAATCTTAATTTCCTAACTCCCCATGATTTGTTTAACCTTGTATTAAAATTTGAGTTCGAACCAACTCCTTTTTGGCTTCTGAATCAATGTTTGTTTTCGTTTCTGTCCATTAACTTGTTCACTAAGTTTCATCATTAATTTAAAGCCGAATTGAAAATCTTTGATTACTAACATCTTGGAAATCTCTCAAGCTACACATCCATAAAATTTGAGCCAAAAACACCACCAGGACAGCCTAAACGCCACCATCTAAGGGCGGTCCGAACCCCACAGACGCTACGTCCGTGGTCCCAGACGCCCTGTCCGTAAGCCTGGACGCTCTCGGACGGCGTGGGATTTTAAATTTTCGTTAAAAAATTTAGGGTTTTACAAAACATGTCCGGGTCCACAAACATCCTGTCCGTGGCCCCAGACTTTTCAAAATCTCGTTTTCTTTCCAGTTTGACTTTTCTGCATAATTAGATGAACTAGGGTCCATGGGTTCGGACATTAGGTTCGTGGCCACGGACGGAATCAAAATTTGGCCTAATTTGCCTCTGAAACCCTAGTTTAGGTAATTTCAATTTTCACTTTTAATTTCTGTCAAAAATGCTAAAAACACAAAAAAAATCATAAACTTGTGCAATTAGGTTAAATCAACCCCGTAATAAGCCGTAATGACATAAGTATAGAAAACGACCTAGTAGGGGTAACAAAAGTAATTTGAACCCTAAATAAGTCGAATACCACTCCCGAACCCGAACTCTCCTTTCCTAATTTAATCTAGGTTAAATTAGGTGGCGACTCTAATTAGATTCTAGTGAGCAAACTTAGGACTTGGTAATAATGTTTAATTATTATGCTTAGGTTATAAGTGGACCTAGAGTCCGACTAGACCCTAATCAATTTGAATCAACAGAAATGCTAGAGGTTCAAAATTATGGCTCACAACCGTCGGTGAACGTTATGTTGTTATGTGATCCGATTGTCTTTATGGGTTTCCTTAGTTTGGATGTTTGTGAATCTGTGAAAGATTAATTATGTGATTGTGGGAATAATATGCATGATTGTATATTATATTTGCCTTGATTAATTGCTATTGTTATGCAATATAATTGTCTGTATCCATAAACCAAACTAAGGCAATTGCAATATTATCTTGTATTAAGATAAGAAACGTAAAAGAAAACGTTATTGTGGCCGATAATAGTAATTTACATTATATGACCAATCTAAGAATATTACTTAGAAGTAAAGCAACGGTTCAAGGAAACTGCTCTTAGGACTTTACATTCAAATGGTATATATAACCTAAATATTCTAGGTATACGACCTTGATGGTGTTACATTCGCAATGTTATTCACTAAAACATAAGTTGAGACTTAGGTATGTAGGTTAAGACCTTAATCATCAGTGACTTGTATATGGAGGAAGTGTGTGGAGAAATCCAAGGGGATGTGGCTCTTGGTGCGCGTTGTGATCACAAACAAGATGCGAGGATGTCCACGTACCGGTCTTTTCGCTTAATAAAATTCCAACGATCCCAGATGGTTCATTGGTTAGAATACTCTGTCTGCTGGAGGTGGCTACTACTGTTGGTGACCTGCTGAATATAGGGGTATAGTGTTGACAAGTTGTCCTTTAACGGGACATTGTCATTAGGCATAAGATGGTTCTTAGCTAAACATTAATATGAACAGTAGTGAGCTCGCATAATTGGTGAACATTATTAAGTCCTTAAAGGCCAAGAAACGAGAATGAATTTTATTATATAACCCTCGTATTATTCACCTTGATGTTTAGTATGCTTATATTGTATTGTGATATGATATAAAAGCATGTGTTATTTGTGTTTATTGTATGGTTGGTTATGCTATGCATTACTTTACAACTTTTATTATTAACGGTATTGTATATAAAATGAACTGCATGCTCTCGACCAATTAACTGAGGGTCTAATGGGGCATGACGGTTACATAATAACATACTCAGTAGGGGATGAATCCATACAATACAAAAACAATTCTATAGGGTTGTAGCTGATTATCGACGCAGAGGCGCAGACTTTTGATTAGCGGTATACTTCTTAGGATCTATACACACTATATGATTTTGGACTCGGTTGCTGTTGTCATCAAGGTATATTATATTGTCACTAGATTGCTCACGTGTACGGTTGTATTAAGGATTGTATTAAGGATTGTAAGTTACTACTATCTATCTCTTATGATCATTGTGGTATGTTTCGTATTTATATTCAGTTATTAAGTTGGATGCCTTATCACTCGTACAGGCGAGTGATGGCGGTAACACCATTAGCATGCAATATCAATTATTTATGTTGCGATTATTTTAATTAAGTACAATGATCAAGCGGTATTTAAAGACATTTTAGTATGGGTGTTTATCATTGAATGAATAAACAAGATGTCATTAAAAAGAAAGACAAAGGTCTAGGCAAATATTTTTGTTCATAACTTTAGGGTTTTAGTGATATCAAACAAAAACTTTAGAGTTAAATATCTGTAAAGGTTTCAATACTATAAAGCTTGTGGAAGCTGAGTGCCTGCGGGATAATAAGGTGTATTACTCGTCATGGGATTCAAGGATTGTTATGCCTAGTAGTCTGCGGGCCGAGCCCATGAAGAGAATGTAAAAGAGTATTTTTTATTGCTATACATGCTGAAATACCCCAAACCTAGATATGTGGGTTAAATATCAAATTATGGTATGTAAAGCTAAAAAGTGCCTTAGTAACATCAGTGAACAATTTAAACCATAAGAAATGCAATAAAGCATTAAAAACAGTTTTGAGCAAAAACATGCTCTAAGCTATGAGTGAACTTGGTTAGGACCCAAAGAGCCTACCAAGACTTAATAACATTTAATTATGATTTAATAAGGCTAAATAAGTCCTTAAAAACTTTGGTGGACAGTTAAACCAAACAAAACACAAGGTAATACCTTAAAGTCAAATATGAGCAAAATGTGCTCTAGCTTGGGATAAATGTGTATAAGACCTAATGGTCATACCTATACTTTATAAATATGTTAATGAACATATTAAATCATTACCAAAGAAAACCAAGCTTGAAAACAAGTTAAAAACGCAAAATGTGCTTTAAGGAGTCTTAAAGCACGTTTTTGAAAAATTGTCTTGTAATGAGTTTTGAATGGCTAATGTCCATCATTACTCTTTAATTAACATGTGTACTATATAGTATCACATTTGGGTGGCCATATTAGTGGGAAATCAAAATTTTCACTTCTATGTCCTTGTATTTGTGAATAGTAATTTTTTAAAGCTAGTATATAACTATGTTATGTTAAGTAATTAAATTGACAAACAAAGACTAAAATACCCTTGTTATATTATGGTGGCCGGTTTTTGTAGTGAGGAGTCACCAAGTATGTTAACTTGTTAAGTAAATAATGTGACTCATAGTTACTATTTGCTTTAAGACTTAAATATCTTCAAAAGTAAGTTCTATCTTCATTCTGCCCTTCCTTTCCTCCATTTCACACGGTTCCAACTCCTTCTTCCTCTCTTCTTCTTGTTCTCTCTCGGATACATAATACAACCATGGAAGTCCATCTTTGACCACATGTAAAACCTAGCTCACTTAACCAAATCAAAAACAAACACCACCATTCTCTTAGTTAAGCCAGCTCTACAATCTTGTCCTTTCAAACTTCAAAACCTCCATTTCGGTGCAAGAGAAACCACCATGGAGGAGTTTGAGCTCATCTTTTCACATATTCTTGTTCTCCTTTGCTTCAAGGTAAGAAAACTCAAAGAAATCCATGTTTCCTCCATGTTTTGTTGTTGTCCGAAAATTCACCATTAATGGAGCTCTTATATTCCTTGTTTCTAGCTTCTTTGAATCTCCCAAGGGCTAGGAGGAGTCCTCTCTTGATACTTATTCAAGTTCTCTTCCAATTCCAGGTAAAAAAAATTACCTTAATGTGTTAAAACAATATATGTAACTAGGGTTTACAATGAGATGAAGCTTAAAGCTTGAATACTCATTATGTTGTTTGTACAATGTATAGAACTTGACAAGGAATCAAGTACCCACCGGTTGTAAGGAAACAAGAAAGAAGTTTGTGAGGAAAAAGAGGTAAACAAACTATCTCAATGTAGTTTAAATGCCTTAGGAAAATGAGCTTGATTTGCTTAATAAAATACCTAAGGAGCCAATGGTGAGTGACCTAGTAAAGTGTTCTCAAGGAGACTAGTAAAAGAACATATGTTTTGGTGTATGTATTTGCAGGTCAAAGGCATTATTTATGTGGGAAATTCAGTGTTTAAGGTTATGCAATTTAAGGGCCTAAGAGCCATGTTATTTAAGGGCCTAAGTGCCAAGCAATTTAAGTTATGCACTATATTGTGATGTAGTGCTTAATGTGTGAAGTTTGTGTATAAAAGTGTGTTTGATGGATTTTAGGTGTTCTTGAGCGAAATAAGGTAAAAACCTAGGTGTTTGGATGTGAGTATATACAAGAGAAACTATGGCCATTTGGGAAAATGTGTAAGAAGTTCTAAGTGTTGTAAGTGAGTTTTGGTGAACTAGAAAGTGTTAAAGGTGAATCAATGTTACTTGAGAAGAAAACATGTATTAAAGTGATTTGGAGTGATGCAAGGATTTAGGTGTTGTCTTGGAAGTTCTAGGAATTCAATGTGTGTTTAGTGGATGTGTTTAAGTCTTGGAGGAGTTTGTTTAAGGTTTTAGGTAATGTTGATATTCAAGGAATAAGTGATGTTTGGTATGATGTAAAAAGGGATTTAGTTAGTAAGAATGATGCTTAAGAGATGATGTTAAGATGAGGAGAAAGTGTTTTTGATAGTAGTTTATATGGTGAGAAGCACCATTTAGGAACCTAGTACAATGTTGAAAGTGTTAAGGAATTTTACAAGGAAATAAGTAAAGCTTAAGGAGTTAGAAAATGAGTTTCATTGATGTTGTATGTGGATGTAAGGTTACCAAATGATGTTAGAACACATTAAGAGGCCTTAGGAGAAGTTTGGTGAAGATTGGCAAAGTTTTGGTAAGTTTAGAAGGCGACCGACCCAGGGGCCGACCCAGTTTGTGGGTCGGTCGAGCCTCTGTAAATTGTGGAAAAATGTTCGGTGATGGTCCGACCCAAAAGGGTGGTCGGACATGGTCGGTCGGTCAAGTTTCAAAGGTGGAAAAATGTTCGCACATGGACCGACCCAGAATGGTGGGTCGGACGTGGGTCGGACGGGCATGTCTGTAAGGAAGTTAAAAGGGGGTCCTGTAATGGACCGACCCAGCTGTGGGTCGGTCGGTGGGTCGGTCGGACAAAAACATGGTTTAAGGTTATGAAATGATTTGTGATGATGGATTGTAGGTAATGATTTATAAGGTTGTTATGGAAATGTTAGGTGAGTTTAAATGGCAATTAAGTGGGTGAAAAGTTGTATCAAAGTGTAAAAGTAAAACAAGTTAAAATGTAAAGTTATGTAACAAAGTTAACGGGGAAAGTTAAGCATTAGACGCTAAATAAACAAACATGCTACCCCGATGTTAATAAAACACATGTGATGTTAACAGTTGTTCGAGGATTGCTCGAGGAACATAAATGAACGGATAAAGTGGACTCCGGTGACAGGTATGGTTTTTTTGCAACCTGCGTCCTACCGGATTACACCGGCTTGTATTCCAAGTGTTTTTTTCTGTATTTGCCACGTTGTAAGATAAAACATGTAATGAGTTTCAGTAATCATATATGTGGCGTTTTCAACTCCGATACCATCTACCTCGAAAGTGTTAACCTTAGTTTAATGAGTCTAGGATCACATGAGAGTTCGGTATTCGAAGTAAACGACCCGTACCATGGGACGTACTAACCACGGCTATTCGTGTGTTAAATGTGTGATATGCGTATGTGAATGTAGGGATCCCCTTGATATGTTTAACCCAGTTAATACTGTATGAGTTGTTATGTGACAGGCTCCATAGTGAGTTCTAAGTATTGTCTAAAGTAAGTATGTACTACAGTAGTGAGGAATCCGGTTTGGCCGGTCGCTCGCGTTGTTTGGGAGAGGTATCCTTCCTAGCCTTACCCTTCTCTTTGTTATGGTTGTTTCCCCTCACGGGTTATGATCTCCCATTAGCTTACTCCAAGCTTACCTATTCTGACTTATGATCGGTTTAGTGGGAACCTCTGTGTTTGTGTGGTGTGTTAGGGCCTCCAAACCCGAACCGCCTTAACTTAAGTTACTCGTCCAACTATTAGGACGGTAATGAGTGTTGGTGTTATTGTATAACGAGCTTATCATGAGACTGGCAACATTCTCTAGGCTCACCAGTGTGTTTGTGATGTTTGGGTCGGTTCCTAAGCGAACCATTCCCGTTGTGTTATGTGTTTGTTGTGATGCAGTATCATTGCGGTATTATGTTGTGTACGTAGAAACGTACAAAGTGTTGTTAAGTGTTGTATGTAGTGTGTGTTATAGGTTGTATAATGTGGAGTGTGTTGTATAATGTGGAGTGTGTGGATCATGGATATGATTCCCAGTTTGTGATAAGAGGCGTTTAAGGATAACCCGATTTAAGGGTATGTGTCGTCTATTAAGGAAGTAGCTCCGTTGGAGGAGAAACACTCTAGGGATGATGAAAACCATGGGTGACTTGTTAAGTAGGATGTATTATCCGATTGTTGAGCCTATTGAGGCGAAATGTTAAGTGTTGTGTGTTTATTGTCACATGCATGATTTAAATATAATCAACTGCATGCTAAGACGACAATTAGTTGTGCGTGGCCCGGTAGCATGTGGGCTGCGGGATTACCATACCAGCAAAGGTGCTGAGCCCCTTGGGGCCACCCTTTCTCTTCTTTTCCTATTTCAGGTACGAAGTGCTGGAAGCCGTTCGAGAGTAGGACGGGTAGTCATTGTACATGGGTAAACAATTAAGTGTATGTATACAGTAGGTGTAGTAAGACCGAAATTGTTGTCGGCATCAGTTTATAAGTACTCGGTATAGTTGTTAAGGTGTATGTTGTTGTTATTGTTAATGGAAAGGGATACTGATGTATAGTTGCTCGGGAATTTAGCCCATCAGACCGGTACATTGTGTATGTATTAGCCTTGTTAGCCACGTGGGTGGCTAACGGCGTGTAACACCAACAAGTTAAGTAATGTGATGAGGATTCTTCCGCTGCAGTTTGTAAGTATGTAATGTTGATGTGGGATGGGGTGTTACAAAAAGTGGTATCAGAGCGAAGTATCGCTCTGATGACTGAATTACCGAGCTTAGGAAGTACCGAGTTAGGATTTAAGTACTTTGGGTTAAGGGTTGAGTGATAGCGTGAGAGATACGCTAGTTAGGAACTACCAGTGACTACTGGAAACCTACAATATCCTTCCCACCCTCCACATCCCTGTATATAACTTGGGGAAACAACGCCAGAGAGATGGAAGTCCCTCTTACTCGGGAATACCCGATCTGGCTGTTATTAAATACCCTTAGGGTACGGAGAACCTGTCATACGGTAGATCCCGAAAACTGGGAATCCCGGAGACGGTCTCCATCTGAATAATGTTAACCGCATTTCATAGCAATGAATGAAGGATCTTGTGTATTGGAGAATAGAATTTCCGGCAACCTGGGTCGACATGCAAAGCAGTCGAGAATAACCAGCTTGCAACGCACCTACCGTGCAACAGGCAAGAAATGGATTAATAACCCGAGACAAGTGTCTACGGAACCACAGTTGATAAATAAAACACCAACGGTATACCAACCGACAAAGGAACTACAACGTAGTGCCCAACAAGAGACAAGTCTCAGTAACCACGACAAGTGCGTGGAACGGGCTATAAAGAGATACGACACAAAAAAAAGGGGGTCTCCCAGAATGGGAAATACCCTAGTTAATGATTATTATGTGAATACAGTGAGAAGTCACCTAGACAAGTTATTATCAAGACAGTAAGATCAGTGAGGGCCAACAAGGCCACTGATGACAGTGCGGGTAAAAACAATACCACAACCGGTATGTGTTAAACTGATAGCCAGTTAGCATGGCGCACTTGCCATAGCAAGTGCTGCTATAATAGGGCTGTTCGGGAAATTTATAACCACTACGAAGTACTTGGAAAAGTACAATAAAGTTAAATGAGATTGTCATAACAGTGGAAGGGCCTGTTAGCCTAACCTCTGTAATTGTAAGTACACCAGTCAGCAAGAAGCTAGACTTGGTTAAGGTAAGAAGATGTTGTGAAACCATGAAAATTTTCTTTCAACCCAGATTTATTCAAACCTTTTCTTTTCAAAACCAGATTTTCTTTCAAACCAACACTTCTTTCCAACCTTCTTTTAAACCAAACCAGTAAAACCAAGGACAGTTGACAAGGATACAACAATGGATAAACTTTCCCTCGATTAAGTTCGGGAAGTAAGGAATGAATATTGTCACGGGACAATATAAGGGAGTTGACAACAGAATACTTCACCTAGGCGTGTGACGGACACTACAAGTGTACCAACTGTGTTGTGGGACGACCGCACTCCGATAGGAGCATGTGGGCCTGACAGACCTACTTATGGGTTAGTTGGGTAAGTAGCAATGTATCAAAAAGATACCCCATATATGTATACGAGTAGAGTCCGAAACACGGGAAGTAGTCGACTCCGTCTACGGTCAGCAGTATAAATCAAACGAGAGCTAAGGATTACAAGGAATAGTTGAAGTTAAGGAACTCAGTTAAGTTAACGAAGACTAAAGGATTAGTGAATTCCTTTCAAGGAAATGTTTAAGAGTTAGGAAGTGCGAAGTGCACAACTGTTGCAATATAAAGACATCACATATGTCTTAAGGATCCTTAGGGATAAACATGTTAGCTGGAATGGTGACCCAGCCTGTACATGGCAAGCAGATGCCTAATGTGGACACATTAATGTGCAATGAACGGATAAATTCCCAGAATGAGTACCTACACTACCAGGAAATGTTAATCTTCACAGAAGAAGATAATAACCAGTAAAGAACGCGAAAGGCGTAGCTAACGGAATGTACCAATAAGTGTGAGCCAAATGTAATGGCATAACTTAGCAACACCCAGGAGAAAATCCTTAAGGGTGTTCACATCAACAATTGTTGAATGAAATGCATGACAGAAACACAAGGGTTGAAACTAACACCCAAGTTTAGACATAAGTTGTCAGGAGACGGACTGACAAACCTAAGGGGCATCCCATGAAAGGAAACGTGATGCAAACGACCTTGTAATATTGTACAGAGAAGTACATGTGTGTGGACAGCCTATAATGAGCCCAGCTCAAGGCAAATAAGGCTTATAATCCAAAAGCAGGATATATCATATAAATTCGATTGATGGTAGAAGTTTAGGTTGTATAAGTGAATAGAGTGGTAAACGAACCACTGCATTAAGAGTGGGGATACCTCTCGACATTGTGACACCGCAGGAGCGGTAGTTATGTGAATCAAGTTCAAGAAATATGTTAAGGATGGATGATTTATTATTGAGAGAGAAATTAGCTTAGTAGTATGTGTATAAAGTGAAAGCCGAGCTGAATAATGCCGGCTTGTGACTCGAATGATCGATGCTCAAGGAGCATTCAGTGGTCATCCAAATGAGGGATGAACCATAATGTGAATAATGTAAATTTATGTGTGGAAGTTAATGTGACAGTAAATACTATGTGAGTTAGTGTTATACAATAAGTGAGAGCACGGTGCGCAACAAGCGACCGTTGTATAAATGTTGTTAAACGATAACGTAACAGGTAAGATCAGTTATGAGTTAAACTCAGTGGAGATGCAAGATGAGTGGTGTTAAACAGACTGGGCAATAAGCCAGTGGGGTACTGTGTGATGAGGAACTCAGTGTGAATTCCATGGCGATCGCATAAGGGATTTACTGTCAAGTTTACGCCTCTGCACTCTGTATGACTGAGTGTTTGGTATTGCACTTGCGCAGTAATGATCGAATGAGATAGCTAGGAATTGGAAACATGTTGATTGTGGACAATAATGTTATAATGGCCGATGCATAGGAAATGCAAGGCCGCACCAATAAAAAGTACTTGTACAAAACCAAACGTGGAAATATGATTAACAGTAAGTGACTACAGTAGCACTAACTACCAAATATCGGTATGGAATATACCCCAAATATTGGAAATAGCTGAGAGAGCACTACACACTAGGTAGTAGCTCAATCTCAACCGACAGTAAGCGGAAGGGAACAAGTCAATCATTGTGAAATACATAGTGTATACACAGTAAATTGTTATGAAAATTGTGAAACTCACCGAATCCGCTCAGGGTAAAAGATACCGTGCGTCGGTTGAGAAACCATTGTTACCAAGATGAAGGTGACAATTGGGGATGTACAATACAGTAAGAATAACAAAAGGGAGCAATTAAGCTCTACAGTTATTAAAGTTTCGCAGCAGAAACTAGTGAACCAGTGATTCAAATGTACAACGTAATAATGAACATGAGTGAATGGCTAATTATTAACGCCTAAAAGCCTCACAGGCCAGGACCGAAACCGGTTATGAGTTATAACTCCAATGCGAATTCTTGGTTTACGGACTAAACCGCCAATATGGTTGAGATCCTCTAATCAGAATCCATTGTGTAATAGACCGCGTGGAAGTTAAAACACTTCACGACGGCAGAACATTTAAGCAATGTTTAGTGATTGATTACGTGGGCGTAATCCCTTTTAAGGGGGGTAGAGCGCAAAACCACTTGGTGTATATTACCGTACAAGTGTACGTAGTGTATGTGACTCATATTGTGCATAGCACAAAATTATTGTTTGTTTTGATGATTGGTGTGTGTGTTACGTAAACATACACATTCATTCATGGTTTAATTGTGGTAATTGCGCACAGAGGATGCGAATACCATTGTGATAAGTGTGTGTGTTTGTTAACAATTGTGTGTGATTGTACAAGTGTGGGGAGTAGAGAAACTCCCGGGGGAATAAGCCCCGACAGTGTATAAATGTAAACCAGGTGTTGTATTTTGATAAAATATATGTATATATATATATATGTATACTTGTTAGTGATGCATGAAAGGGGCATGATACCGACATAGAACCTAGTGAGAATAAGATTCCCTAGGCAGTGATTAAAGTGAATGGGGTAACTGATAGACGGAGTTCTATCCTTTGGAGATGTTGTGATCATGACTAGAATGATTCGAAAGATAGAAAATTGGAAATGAGTGATTTAATTGATGCTTGAAAATGAAGTGGGAGGTGGAACTTGATTTGCATGTGATCAAGGGAAGCCGAACACAAATTGGGTGGAAGGATAGTTCAACACTGATGCTGATCACATCAGGGTTGGATGACTCTTGAAACTCCCTATAAGTGGTCACAATAACCACGCTAAGAAAGAAGCAAAGAGCTTAAGTTGGACTTGGAGTTGTGTGTGTTTTCAAAAGGATTTTAAATTGGTATTTATAAAACGTTGATGGATACTTTACGTAATTAAAGTTCTCTTACTTAACCTCACAAGGAAATTTTAAACTTATGTGATTGTTTTAATCTCCTAAAGGCACGGGGACGGAAGGTGTCCATCGCGACCGTGTTCTACGGGATCACAGTGTATATCAAGGATATTTTTGATTGCTATACATGCTCTGACATGTTGTGTGGTATGTGTAATGAATGTTGTTTTGACTGGATTTCCTAAAGTGTATACTATCAAGGCCTATGAGTCTAAATGTGTGGTGTTACATAGACCTATGTGTCTAAGGACTGTTATGTTGGGGGACCTATGTGTCCAAATGTTGTTATGTTACCCAAGACCAGTGAGTCCAAGGGGTTGTTATGTATGTGTAAATGTTGTTAAGATACCCGGACCATAGAGTCCGAGGTTATCATTGGATATGTTATGTTATGTGTGGATGTGAATGTGTTGCCCGGACCATCAAGTCCGAGGTTGTGATGTAAAGTGTGTTTGGTTAAGGAGTTTATTTCCAAGTGATTACTGTGTTCTAATCTAATGATATGTGAAAAGTGTGAACTTCGAGGACGAAGTTCTTTTAAGGGGGTAGATTGAAATACCCCAAACCTTGATATGTGGTTTAAATATCAAATTATGGTATGTAAAGGCTAAAAAGTGCCTTAGTAACATCAGTGAGTGAACAATTAAACCATAAGAAATGCAATAAAGCATTAAGACACAGTTTGAGCAAAAACATGCTCTAAGCTATGAGTGAACTTGGTTAGGACCCAAAGAGCCTACCAAGACTTGATAACATTTAATTATGATTTAATAAGGCTAAATAAGTCCTTAAGAAACTTTGGTGGACAGTTAAACCAAACAAAACACAAGGTAATACCTTAAAGTCAATATGAGCAAAAATGTGCTCTAAGCTTGGGATAAATGTGTATAAGACCTAATGGTCATACCTATACTTTATAATATGTTAATGAACATATTAAATCAATTACCAAAGAAAACCAAGCTTGAAAACAAGTTAAAACACAAAATGTGCTTTAAGGAGTCTTAAAGCACGTTTTTGAAAAATTGTCTTGTAAATGAGTTTTGAATGGCTAAATGTCCATCATTACTCTTTAATTAACATGTGTACTATATAGTATCACATTTGGGTGGCCATATTAGTGGGAAATCAAAAATTTCACTTCTATGTGCCTTGTATTTGTGAATAGATTTTTATAAGCTAGTTTGTAACATATTATGTTAAGTAATTAAATTGAAAAACAAAGACTAAATACCCTGTTATATTAATGGTGGCCGGTTTTTGTAGTGAGGAGTCACCAAGTATGTTAACTTGTTAAGTAAATAAATGTGACTCATAGTTACTATTTGCTTTAAGACTTAAATATCTTCAAAAGTAAGTTCTATCTTCATTCTCCTTCTTCCTCCATTTCACACGGTTCCAACTCCTTCTTCCTCTCTTCTTCTTGTTCTCTCTCGGTGTACAAATAAACCATGGAAGTCCATCTTTGACACATGTAAAACCTAGCTCACTTAACCAAATCAAAAACAAACACCACCATTCTCTTAGTTAAGCCAAGCTCTACAATCTTGTCCTTTCAAAACTTCAAAACCTCCATTTCGGTGCCAGAGAAAACCACCATGGGAGGAGCTTGAGCTCATCTTTTCACATATTCTTGTTCTCCTTTGCTTCAAGGTAAGGAAACTCAAAGAAAATCCATGTTTCCTCCATGTTTTGTTGTTGTCCGAAAATTCACACCATTAATGGAGCTCTTATATTGCTTGTTCTAGCTTCATTTGAATCTTCCAAGGGCTAGGAGGAGTCCTCTCTTGATACTTATTCAAGTTCTCTTCCAATTCCAAGGTAAAACAATTACCTTAATGTGTTAAAACAATATATGTAACTAGGGTTTACAATGAGATGAAGCTTAAAGCTTGAATACTCATTATGTTGTTTGTACAATGTAAGAATTGACAAGGAATCAAGTACCCCACCGGTTTGTAAGGAAACAAGAAAGAAAAGAATTTGTGAGGAAAAAGAGGTAAACAAACTATCTCAATGTAGTTTAAATGCCTTAGGAAAATGAGCTTGATTTGCTTAATAAAATACCTAAGGAGCCAATGGTGAGTGACCTAGTAAAGTGTTCTCAAGGAGACTAGTAAAAGAACATATGTTTTGGTGTATGTATTTGCAGGTCAAAGGCATTATTATGTGGGAAATTCAGTGTTTAAGGTTATGCAATTTAAGGGCCTAAGAGCCATGTTATTTAAGGGCCTAAGTGCCAAGCAATTTAAGTTATGCACTATATTGTGATGTAGTGCTTAATGTGTGAAGTTTGTGTATAAAAATGTGTTTGATGGATTTTAGGTGTTCTTGAGCGAAATAAGGTAAAAACCTAAGTGTTTGGATGTGAGTATATACAAGAGAAGCTATGGCCAAATTTGGGAAAAATGTGTAAGAAGTTCTAAGTGTTGTAAAGTGAGTTTTGGTGAACTAGAAAGTGTTAAAGGTGAATCAATGTTACTTGAGAAGAAAACATGTATTAAAGTGATTTGGAGTGATGCAAGGATTTAGGTGTTGTCTTGGAAGTTCTAGGAATTCAATGTGTGTTAGTGGATGTGTTTAAGTCTTGGAGGAGTTTGTTTAAGGTTTAGGTAATGTTGATATTCAAGGAATAAGTGATGTTTGGTATGATGTAAAAAGGAGATTTAGTTAGTAAGAAAATGATGCTTAAGAGATGATGTTAAGATGAGGAGAAAGTGTTTTGGGATAGTAGTTATAATAGGTGAGAAGCACCATTTAGGAACCTAGTACAAATGTTGAAAGTGTAAGGAATTTTACAAGGAAATAAGTAAAGGCTTAAGGAGTTAGAAAATGAGTTTCATGGATGTTGTATGTGGATGTAAGGTACCAAATGATGTTAGAACACATTAAGAGGCCTTAGGAGAAGTTTGGTGAAGATTGGCAAAGTTTTGGTAAGTTTAGAAGGCGACCGACCCAGGGGCCGACCCAGTTTGGGGTCGGTCGAGCCTCTGTAAAATGTTGGGAAAATGTTCGGTGATGGTCCGACCCAAAAGGGTGGGTCGGACATGGGTCGGTCGGTCAAGTTTCAAAGGTGGAAAAATGTTCGCACATGGACCGACCCAGAATGGTGGGTCGGACGTGGGTCGGACGGGCATGTTTGTAAGGAAGTAAAAGGGGTCCTGTAATGGACCGACCCAGCTGTGGGTCGGTCGGTGGGTCGGTCGGACCAAAAACATGGTTTAAGGTTATGAAATGATTTGTGATGATGGGGATTGGTAGGTAATGATGTTATAAGGATGTTAGGACATGTTAGGTGAGTTTTAATGGCAATTAAGTGGGTGAAAAGTTGTATTCAATGTGTAAGAGTAAAACAAGTTAAAAATGTAAAGTTATGTAACAAAGTTAACGGGGAAAGTTAAGCATTGACGTTAAATAAACAAACATGCTACCCCGATGTTAATAAAAACACATGTGATGTTAACAGTTGTTCGAGGATTGCTCGAGGAACATAAATGGACAGGATAAAGTGGACTCCGGTGACAGGTATGGTTTTCTTGCAACCTGCGTCCTACCGGATTACACCGGCTTGTATGCCAATGTGTTTTCTGTATGTTTGCCACGTTGTAAGATAAAACATGTAATGAGTTTACAGTAATTCATATATGTGGCGTGTTCAACTCCGATACCATTTAACCTCGAAAGTGTTAACCTTAGTTAACTGAGTCTAGGATCACATGAGAGTTCGGTATTCGGAGTAAACGACCCGTACCATGGGACGTACTAACCACGGCTATGTGTGTTAAATGTGTGATATGTGTATGTGAATGTAGGGATCTCCCTTGTATGTTTAACCCAGTTGTAATACTGTATGAGTTGTTATGTGACAGGCTCCATAGTGGAGTTCTAAGTATTGTCTAAAGTAAGTATGTACTAACAGTAGTGAGGAATCCGGTTTGGCCGGTCGCGCGTTGTTTGGGAGAGGGTATCCTTCCTAGCCTTACCCTTCTCTTTGTTATGGTTGTTTCCCTCACGGGTTATGATCTCCCATTAGCTTACTCCAAAGCTTACCTATTCTGACTTATGATCGGTTTAGTGGGAACCTGTGTTTGTGTGGTGTGTTAGGGCCTCCAAACCCGAACCGCCTTAACTTAAGTTACTCGTCCAACTATTAGGACGGTAATGAGTGTTGGTGTTATTGTATAACGAGCTTATCATGAGACTGGCAACATTCTCTAGGCTCACCAGTGTGTTTGTGATGTTTGGGTCGGTTCCTAAGCGAACCATTCCCGTTGTGTTATGTGTTTGTTGTGATGCAGTATTCATTGCGGTATTATGTTGTGTACGTAGAAACGTACCAAGTGTTGTTAAGTGTATGTAGTGTGTGTTAGGTTGTATAATGTGGAGTGTGTTGTATAATGTGGAGTGTGTGGATCATGGATATGATTCCCAGTTTGTGATAAGAGGCGTTTAAGGATAACCCGATTTAAGGGTATGTGTCGTCTATTAAGGAAGTAGCTCCGTTGGAGGAGAAACACTCTAGGGATGATGAAAACCATGGGTGACTTGTTAAGTAGGATGTATTATCCGATTGTTGAGCCTATTGAGGCGAAATGTTAAGTGTTGTGTGTTTATTGTCACATGCATGATTTAAATATAATCAACTGCATGCTAAGACGACAATTAGTTGTGCGTGGCCCGGTAGCATGTGGGCTGCGGGATTACCATACCAGCAAAGGTGCTGAGCCCCTTGGGGCCACCCCTTTCTCTTCTTTTCCTATTTCAGGTACGAAGTGCTGGAAGCCGTTCGAGAGTAGGACGGGTAGTCATTGTACATGGGTAAACAATTAAGTGTATGTATACAGTAGGTGTAGTAAGACCGAAATTGTTGTCGGCATCAGTTTAAAGTACTCGGTATAGTTGTTAAGGTGTATGTTGTTGTTATGTTAATGGAAAGGGATACTGATGTATAGTTGCTCGGGAATTTAGCCCATCAGACCGGTACATTGTGTATGTATTAGCCTTGTTAGCCACGTGGGTGGCTAACGGCGTGTAACACCAACAAGTTAAGTAATGTGATGAGGATGTTCTTCCGCTGCAGTTTGTTGTAAGTTGTAAGTATGTTAATGTTTGATGGGGTGTTAACATGCAGTGACATGTTGTGTGGATGTGTATATACATCAAGACAGACCTGTCGAGTCTAAGGTTTATATAGATATTAGAATTAGCATAGGATGCCTATGTGGGATAACAATATTAGAATCACAAACTTTGAGGGCAAGTTCTTTAGGGGGTAGATTGAAATACCCTGGACTTAAATATGGGATTAAATTATTCTAATATGATATTTAGAGGCCTAATGGTGCCTAAAAGAACATTGGTGAAGAAAGTAAAACCAAAAGAAAAAGGAAATGCTTTAAAAGGTATAAAAACTAAAAATGAGATTAAAGGACTTTTGGAGTTTAGGTGACCTTAAATAGGGCCTAAGGAGGATTCTTGCAGCTAATATTTATGGTAGGAATAAGAAATAAAACAATTCAAAGAAAACAACTCATAAAACTAGCTAAAACGCAAAATGTGCTTTAAAGTTCCTTAGAGCACATTTTTATGAAATTGTCTTGTAAGAGAATTTGGATGAGTTTAAAGGATTAAATATACTCTAATGAATTGGGGGGATATAATAAACCACATTTGAAAGCCTAACTCCAAAATTAAGAAAATCAAAATTTCATGTGGCTTATTGATGAATAGTAACAGTTTAAGCACATGTGGACTTATATTGACTTAACATGGTCAATGGTCAAAGGGAGAACCCAAAACAGCCTTAAAAATTGGTCCCCTTTTATTAGAGATGAAATATCTCTTTCAACAAGTAACATTAAAAATATGAGAAAGAGAAAAAGAGAGAGAGACTAAAAGTAAAAAGTAACATGTTTACTTTACAAGTAAATAAAACCAAATAACTTATCTAACCCTCTTCTTCTCTATGGCTGGCATTTTATTAGGCCCTTCTCCCCCTTGTGATGACACATTCCTCTCTTTTAGTTATGTGAGTAAACAAAAAGCAATAAAGTAACACGCACATTATTTCCCTCTCTTCCTCTATTTTCTTTTTCTCAACCGTCCCCTTTTTCTTCTTCAGCCATCTCATCCATCCTCTCTTCTTCCTGAAGCGATTGTGACTCCTTTCATGGCAGCTCACTTTCTTTGCTTGCCCAAGCTCCACAAGGCTCCAAATCAAACAAAATTACATATCTTCTTAGTACATCAAGGGCTCCTTCTCCACCTTTCAAAATCTCCAATGGTTGAAGTTGACCACCATGGGTAGATCTCCATTTGAAGATGAAAGTGAATTTTTTGGAACTAGACACTCCTCTTTTATTCAAATAAGAAAAATCATTAAAGCTCATTGTTTTCCCATTTTCTTACCTAGCCGATTTTGGGTTCTGAAGTGCCTTGTTTCCTTCCTTGTATGAGCATTGATTTAAGCTACAAAATATTAGTGGAAGCTCCCCTTTGATTCATGACCAAAATCCATTCTAGGGTTCTAAGGTAATGCCTAATTTTTGTGCTTTAAGCACCTTCTCTTGTATTCTAGAGTTATTCCATAAGCCTAAGTGCTTTGCTTGATTCTCATTTCCCCATTTGAATATTGGTTTGAGGTTTAGCAAGTGAACTCTCCCGTGGCCGAAAATGAAATGAGGAAAAGAGAAGAGGAAGAAAATACTTGGGAGCTTAAGGTAAATAATCCACCTTAATGGCTCTCCTAAATGCTTTTAGAATTTTAGATGGGTATTAAAAGAATGAACCAAAATATGTGCTAGAAAATGTATTTGGTTGAGATGAGAGATAATTGTGATTTATGCTTATGCAATGGTGAATTATTGTTTGATTTAAGGGTCTAAGTGACATGCAATTAAGATTATTGCACTGTATTGTGATGAAGAGATTTTGGAGGAGTAAATTGTGTGCAGGTAGAATCTATAAGGATTTGGTTAGTTGAAATTGATTTAGGTAAATGTTATGGCACATATGGGCATGTTAGAAGTGTAGAGGAGCTATGACGAAATTTCAGTAGAAAACTGAGTAGTTAGATGATGTTATGAGCTTGAAGAGCTAAGGTTAACTAGGAGCTGACAAGGATTAATTTGGGCTAATTAATCACCTTGAAGTGTTAGTTGGAGCATGGAAATGAGTTGTGCAAAATCTGTAGCAAAAATGTTGTAGGAAGGTCTAAGATTGCCTAGAGGTAAACTAGGGTGTATGACCTTGAAAGTGATGAATGAACTTGGGTAATAGAGATGAATATGCTTAAGAAGGATTTGGTATGGTCATAATGGTTGAGAGAAAGATATAAACTATCATGGGAATGTTGGTGATGCACTAGTGTGCATAGTGTGCAGAAATGGGAATGGAAATTTGTAAAATTGATCAAGGATTAGATGATAGGTTTGATCAAGGATTTGAGGAAGTTTAATGTGTGTTTATGGTGTTAGAACATGTTTGGAAGTATGTGGAAATGTTATAAAAGAAATGGCTAAGAAATAAGGTGGGAATGGCACTTAAAAACTATCAAATTTTACTGTTTGTAGTAGGTCTGGGACCTACCCCTTGGATGTAGTCCCGAACCACATGTAAAAACTAGCCGAGAGTATTACTGGAGCATTGGTCAGGGACTAAGACCAGTACAAAGTCCCGGCCTAGGGTAAAAATGTAACCGAGAGTTTTGTAAATGAATTGGTCCAGGACCTTAGCCCCGTACCAAGTCCCGGACCAGGCTGAAAATTCACCCGAGAGTTAGGCAGTGTGTTGGTCCGGGAGTTTAGGGCAGGACCAAGTTCCGGACCACACCAAAGTCTTCATCGTGAGTGTATAAATGTGGCTAAATGGATGGGGATTGAATGGTAATGATATAGAAGATGTTTTAGGACTTGTTTGGTGACATATAAAGGTCATTAGAAGTGTAAACAAGTGTTAGATTGAATGTGAAAGTGAGAACTTAAGATCACATGAGTAAAGTTAAGATTAGCGGGACAACAGGGTTAAGTACAGGCACATTAGTCGATTAAATTCCATATTGCCATGACGTTAATAGTAACACTTGCAATGTTTACCAGTTGTACAAGAATTATCTGAGGAGCGTGAGATGACACGCTAGAGTAATTCCTTGGTGAACGGTATGATTTTCTCATGCTCTGTATGCTACCGAGGCTACCTCGATTTATGCGATTATGTGTTTATTTGCCATCACCTAATCAAGATAAATGCACTAATATGATTTATTGTATTTCCTTTATGTCTAGTGATTGACTATCCATTTGATTGAGTTGTGACTAACATACTAAGTTTGTATAACTCATGAAAGACATAAATGAGGGTTGTAGAACTTGACCACTCAAAATGCGCAAATGTTCTAAACAGGACTTATTGATTGTATGATTCTCACTAACTCCCTAACTTTGAGACATTCCTAACTATGAGGAAAATGGTAACTGGGGGGTGTGAGAAGCCCGATATAGAATCAGCCACGTGTGAGAATGAGGAGGCAAGAGAGATTGTTTTCTGAATTCTGGCCTAACCTTCCAACATGGTCCAGACCCTTATGGGTGCAACCCGGGAAGTAAGCCAACCTAAAGCCCGGTGGTGAGACCGGGACATGTTTCTATACCGGAGGTCAACCCGAGACTTAATAATTATTCTAGAGAAGAATAATTGGTAAAGTGAGATCAAGACGAGAGTGAGTCTTATGATCTAAGTGGAAAGAGTTAAACCATCCGATTAAACTAGACAAGTATTTAACTAGCAAGAGATGAGGTTGGAGTTTGAGAAAATCTCAAAGCCTCAAAGAGTTGAGTTAACACTTGTGAAATTGGCGCTCATCTTAAGTGTTGTGCCCCATATGAATGTTTGCTATTACATGTTGGTTATGCTATTATTCTTAGCATGATTGTTTGAATTAAAATGAACTCCATGTATGCTACCAAGTAGTTGGCGTACCCCCGTTAGCACGCGGGTATGCGAATTTCATGCCAGCAAGTTGTGCTGAGCCCTTTGGGGTCAATCATTTTCTTTCAGGTACCCAACAAGGCGGAATGGTCGAGAATAAGACCAAGCTGTTATGCTTTTTCTAGTTAGTGATATTTTGTATGGTGTACTGAGTTGTACACGGGCTTGCAGCCCCTTTTGAATGGCTGGTCTACTCCGTTGTACCCTTGTTGTATTTTGAATTAAGTAGATCTTTGTAGCCATGAGTAGGTGTTATGCTCAAAGTCGATTTGTATAAACTAGTAAGAACAGGATATATGTTGGGGTTATATAATTGTAGTAAACTCGGTACAGTTTGATTGTATATGTATTTGACTCGGTGGAATGAAATTGTATTGTATAAGTATTCAGAAATTCTGGTCCATCAGACCATGACTGTGTCTGGATTAGGCCTTATTAGTCATGTGGATGGCTAATGGCATTGTATCACTCACCGTTGTATTGAGATTTTCTACTGCGAATGTATTGATGAAAGAGATAATTAGGAGTTATTGATGTAATTAGCGGTAGAGTGTTACACAACAGTACTATTTCATAATACTATTGATGAATTTCAAACTTTGTTTACTTGCTCTTCCTTTTGGTTCATCCGATAATTTTTTCTTATCGTAGACTTGATGGTCCGTTTCTCAATCTATCCAACAGATCGGGACCTCATTACTCCCAACGAGGATGGGGGTTTGTCATTTGTACTAGGAATGAAGGCAATATATAAGATGTAAGCGGGGTTAGCTTATGCTATTATTTTTTGAATTTTGCTATATTCACAATATGCGTAAATTGGTTCAAATATATGTAAGTTGATTTGAAATGTGTAAGAGTTGGAAAATGTCAGTCTATAACATTGTCAATCATATAATATTTTACGTAATAATGAACAAACAATTTGTCTTATTTTATTACCTTTGAATGTTGACACCAGATCAAGTCCCACTGGACATGTGGATTGTCATCTCGATGGAGCGACATTTCATGACACTTTGCATGGCTGCTGATGTAGAAAATACGTGGTGTATAAGAGAAACACAAAATAATAAATTTTAAATGATTTATAAGGAAAATTTCACAAAATACCACTGGGTTAAAACTCTATTCAATTTGTACCCTCATGTTTTTAAAATTACACTGATAACGTCGGAGTTACATTCCTGTCATCTGATACCATTATGTTCACTTTCCCATAAGTTATTGTTGGCAACACCCTTGTTAACTGTCTATAACAATATGAAGATATATATTAGCATAAAGGACAATGGATTTTGAATTCATAATTTAGACAATTGGCAAGGGCTTTGAGGAACAAACTCACATATAAGTGGCAGAAGTGGTATTGATAATAAGTATACTAACTCGACATTATCCCGTGTAACTTTAAACACGATGGTAAAAAAAATTGAGTCAAGTTTCAACTCAATGGAATTTCATGAACATTTCCCTAATGTAGAGGGTGATTTTTCGGTATGAGGGGGTCTATTAAAACATGGTTTGACTAAAAAGTTGAGATCCTAAAATGCCACTATGGAGGGTGAAAACCCGTTATTCTGGCATCCCTCAAATACCTACTAAATCGTGTGTCTTTCCCAGAAAGCGTAAAGGGGAGTGCAAGTGTGCACTACACGCTCTCAATGGAATCCACGCGGACTTATGCCCTAAGGGCGGAAATTACTAGAGTCGCCACCTAGTTTGACCTAAAGAACTAGGAAGGGAGGAGAAGGGTTCTAAACCGTTAATTGACTCTGATGATTTGTTGCCTATGGATAGGACTTATCTGATCAAGCCAGAGATTCTATGGTGGGTTCGCACTGGGTACACACCCTTAGAAGTGGCAACGACCACGACTTCGGATTGGTGCCCGAGGAAATCTCAGTCTCCAATTGTCAGGATTCCTTCTTTCAAAACCTTATTGAAGAGATTTCATTTAAAAGCCAGGATAGGATTCGGATGAGAAGAGAGAGCGAGAGAGAAGAGAGAGAGAGAGAGAGAGAGAGGAGAGAGTGGTTAGAGGCAAGCTTTTCTGCCAAGCTAGTGCTAAGAGGAAGAATTGTTAAATGAGCGAGACTTAGAGTCTGATGGTTTGAAGTTCGTGGGAGCCGAAGAAGGTTTGAGAGTTTTGAGAGTTATGAAGATACCTAGAGGGGAGAAGGGGTTTTTTTTGGTTGGATGGGGTCGCCCCTATGTGGGTTGCCTACGTACTCAACTCCCTGTTGAGATCAGACCTTACATAGTTCACGGTTATGGTTTTTGGAAGTTTTGATGTTTGTGGAGTTTGAAGATATTTGAGGTGTTTGAGTTTAGAAGGGTTCAGAGTTTTGAGACGTTTCAGGTTTGGGATGCTAGTCTGTGAGACGCTCGGTCTGTGAGACTTTTGAAACCTTGAGATGTCGAAGTTTGTGAGACGCTCGGGTCTGTGAGACGCTCGGGTCTATGAGACGCTCGGGTCTGTGAGACATTCGAATCATTGGGATAACAAAGTCTGTGAGATGCTCGGGTCTGTGAGACATTCGAATGTGGGGGGAATTGGAATTTTGGAGATGATTTGAGTCCATGAGATAATCGGAGTTTGGGGTATTTTGAGACTTTGAAGTTTATGAAGTTGGAATTTGGGATTTATGAAGTTTGAAACTATTTGGGATTGAATGAATTTTTTTACTTGGAATTGAAGTGTATTTATGAATTGAATTGAGAATGAATTGGAATTGGATTGAATTTGAATCAGAATTGGGATGTGGATTGAATTTGAATTAGCATTGGGATCGATTGAAATTAAATTTAATTGCGATTGAAATTGATTGAAGTTTATTTATTGAAATGAATTAAGCTGAATTGAAGTGAGTGGGTTGAATTGAAGTGAGTTGGGTTGAATTGAAATCAAGTGAATTAAGTTGTGATGAATTGGGTTGAATTGGGCTTTTTTGATTTGTGGCCTGAAGTGGTTTTCTTGATTGGGCTAAAGTAGAAAACGGGCCCGGGTTTTTTGTGGCCGAAGATGGTTGATTTTGGCTTGAGACTTTTGAAATGAATTGCTCTTCATTTTTTTTATATACATAATTTTTTATATGTGTTTTAGGTTTAGGGGTCACCTTGACCAAGAAGGACACATGACCCCCTAAGTGCCAAGGGACTCCCCCCACTACCTGGCTTGGACCTAAGGGCATAACTAGGGCTTAGATAGTAAAGTTTTGTACAATGGAATGAAACGAAATTTGCAATGAGGCTGGATATACAATATATGCACATATAACACAGAGGCAATCATATCAAAATCACTAAGGACATGACAATTAATCTCAGATCAAATAATAATAACAACAGACCGAATAAACAAATATGTTCACAGTTATTCAAGTGATGTATACATGGGATGAAAATTTGAAAGCTATCTAGGGCCATCTGTAATATCGATTTACAATTGGAGCAAAAAGCGTCAAAAGCATAACAGAGGCAAAGCAGAATCGCCATAAAAATCAACAATGATGTTAAGACAACGAAATAGCATAACCAAACAAGACTTTGCAATTTTATGAGTGGGTTTCAAGTGAAAATTCAACCAAAATCATGCTAACATCAACTTATAAACCAAATTAATGCGCAGAGAGCAAACAGTAATGAAAACATGTCATCAAACATAATCAAAGTGAGTCGTAGGTGACGAAATCTAACCAACAGGGTGACCTGCCCCCGGTTTATTATTTAACCAAATGTGAGAAAGGGTCTCAGCTGAATTGGCTTATAATCCTATCCCAGTGATGTGTGATCAACAAGAAATCCATATCCAAGGTGTAAACACGTTGAGCCCATGATTCACGGTTAGCTTCGTCATTCCAAGCCCAAAGCTCAAAGTAAAGGTACCTCGGTCAAAGTGTGAAGCAAATGAAGTAGTCAAAACAACATAACCAGAATAAAGTAAAAGTTGTCAAAATGATGACAAACACAACGGCAAAAGAGTAAGAAATTAAACTGCTTAGAGCGACCCTTTCCCTGCTATTCAATGCTATTGTAACACCCCATCCAACAATAACACACTTAACGATCAACTGCACCGGAAAACATACTTCATCACATTACTTAACTCGTTGGTGTTACACGCCGTTAACCACCCACGTGGCTAACAAGGCTATTACATATACATTGTATCGGTCTGATGGACTAGATTCCCGAGCGACTACACATTACTGTCCCTCTCCATAAACAACAAAACAACATATACCTTTCAACTGTACCGAGTATTTACAAACGAATGCCGATAACAATTTCGGTCTTACTACACCTACTGTATATATACAACTTAAATGATTACCCATGTACAACGACTACCCCGTCCTACTCTCGAACGGCTTCTAGCTCCTTGTACCTAAATAGGAAAAGAAGAGAAAGGGTGGCCCCCAAGGGGCTCAGCACCTTTGCTGGTATGGTAATCCCACAGCCCTCATGCTACCGGGCCACGCACAACTATTTGTCGTCTTAGCATGTGGTTGATATATTTAAATCATGCATGTAACTTAAAACACCCAACACGAATCATTCCGCCTCAATGGGCACAACAAACAGATATTATATCCAAACTTGATAGGTCACTCACGGTATTAATTACCCCTAGAGTGTTTCTCCTCTAATGGAGCTACTTCCTTAACAGACGACAACTACCCATTAATCGGGTTATCCTTAGACGCCTCTTATCACAAACTGGGATTCATATCCACGATCCACATACTCCACATTTTACATCATATAACATACATCACATAACGACACATAACAACACTTTCCAACATGCACATAACAACATCGCAATAAAGATTGCATTACATCAACAACACATAACATAACGGGAGCGGTCCGCTCATGAACGACCCAAACATTGTAAATTCACTGGTGAGCCTAGAGAATGATGTCACCCTCATGATAAACTCATTATACAACACTCATTACCGTCCTAATAGTCGGACGAGTAACTTAAGTTAAGATGGTTCGGGTTTTGTGACCTGAACACACCACACAAACACATGTTCCCCCTAAACCGATCATAAGTCAGAATAGCTAAGCTTTGGAGTAAGCTAATGGGAGATCATAACCCGTGAGGGAAACAACCATAACAGAGCAAAGGGTAAGGCTAAAAGGATACCCACTCCCAACCAACGCGCGACCGGCCTAACCGGATTCCTCACCACTGTTAGTACATACTTACTTTAGATATTAGTTAGAACCCCACTATGGAGTCTATCACATCTACACAACATACAGTATTACAACTGGGTTAAACATACAAGAGAGGTCCTTACGTACACACGCACACAAATATCACATAATTAACACACGCATAGCCGTGGTTAGAACGTCCCATGGTTCGGGTCGTTTAATCCGAATACCGAGCTCTCATGTGATCCTAGACTCAGTTAACTAAGGTTAACTCTTCCGAGGTTAAATGGTATCGGAGTTGGACACGCCACATAAATGAATTACTGTAAACTCATTACATGTTTTATCTTACAACGTGGCAAACATACAGAAAAACACATTGGCATACAAGCCGGTGTAATCCGGTAGGACACAGGTTGCAAGAAAACCATACCTGTCACCGGAGTCCACTCTATCATGTCCACTTATGTTCCTCGAACAATTCTCGAACAACTGGTAACATTACATGTACTTTTATTAACACTGGGGTAACATGATTGTTAAAGTCTAATGTTCATAACTTATCCCCGTTAACTTAGTTAAATAACTTCACATTTTCACTTGTTTTACTTTTACATTTTAATACAACTTTTCCCCCACTAAATTGTCATTATAACTCACTTAACATGTCCTCTACAATCTTATAACATCATTACTTAATAATCCTCATCATCCTATAACCTTAAACAATGTTTTGGTCCGACCGACCTTACCGACCGACCTTACACAAGGTCGGTCCATTCCAGAACATATTACCGTCAAAACTTTCTACTCCGACCGACCTTGTAAGTTCGGTCCTATGTTCGGTCCATTCCCGAGAGTTTCTTCCCTTTGAAAATTTAGGCCCGACCGAACTTGTAAGTCCGGTCCCAAGTTCGGTCTATTCCAGAGACTCAAACCGTACTAAAAATCCATGCCCGACCGACCTTGCAAGTCCGGTCCCCAAGGTCGGTCCATTCCAGAAACTCCTTCCGATAGTGTAAACTGAGCTCGACCGGCCTTGGCAAGTTCGGTCGCAAGGTCGGTCGGCTCCAGACCTTTGTTTCTACAATCCCATTTGACTCCAAATTTCTCCTAAGGCCTCCTAATGTTTCTAACATCATTTGGTACACTTATATCCTCATACAACACCCACGAAACTCATCATCTAACATCTTAAGCACTTACTCATTCCAAACCGAAATTCCTAACACTTATGATATTTTCTCCTTGGTTCTCTAAGTGGTATTTCACCTATAATGACCACTATACCAAGGTGTTTCCTCTACACCTTAACTTCACCTCTCAAACACACTCATTGAATTCCTAGAACTTCCAAGATAATACCTAAATCCTTGTATCACTCTAAATCATCTTAATACATGCTTTCTTCCCTAGTAAAACATTTGTTCACCTTTAACACCTCCTAGTTCACCAAAACTTATTTAAATCACTTAGAACTTCATATACATTTTCCAAATTTTGCCATAGCTTCCTTTGTATATTCTCACATCCAAACACTTAGGTTTTTACCTTATTACACTCAAGAACACCTAAAATCCATCAAGAACTTCCTCACACACAAACTTCACCAAATTTACACTACATCACAATATAGTGCATAAACTTAAATTGCTTGGCACTTAGGCCCTTAAATAACATGGCTCTTAGGCCCTTAAGATGCATAAATCATAAACACTGAATTTCCCACATTGTATTTGCCTTTGACCTGCAAATACACTCAGCAACATATATGCCCTTTAATAGTTCCCTTGAGAGCATTTTACTAGGTCATTCACCTTTGGCTCCTTAAATCATTTTCATAAGCAATACAAGCTCATTTCTCCTAAGACTTTAAACTACATTGAGATAGCATATTTACCTCTTTTCCTCACAAACTTCTTTCTTGTTTCCTTGACTAAATTGGCAAGGCTTTTAGTTGCTTGTCAACTTCTAAACATTATACAAATAATATAATGAGTATACAAGCTTTAAGCTTCATCTCATTGTAAACCCTAGTTACATATATTATCTTAAGGTATTAAAATGATTGTTTTACCTTGGAATGGAAAGAGAGCTTGAATAAGTATCAAGAGAGGACTCCTCCTAGCCCTTGGAAGATTCAAATGAAGCCAAAACAAGCAAGGTAAAGACACCATTGTGAGGTGAATTTTCGGACAACACAAAACATGAAGGAAACATCATTTTTCTTTGAGTTTCCTTACCTTGAAGCAAAGGAGAACAATAATATGTGAAAAGGTGAAGTCAAGCTCCTTCAATGGTGAATCTCCATGGCAACGAAATTGAGTTCTTGAAGATTTGAAAAGAGGGAAATGAAGAGCTTGATCTAACTAAGACAAAGGTAGTCTTGAAATTGATTTTGGAGCATGGAATCATAAGTTACAAGGGAAGGAAGATGAAGAATGAGATGGTGCTGTTGGAAACCGATGGAGAGAGGAGGAAGAAGATGGAGAACCGTGTGAAATGAAGAAGAATAAGAGAATGAGAAGGTAAGTAGCTAGCTTTAGATATTTAAGTAAAGTAACTATTTACTTTTTGCTATTTTTTTCCTATCTTATCAACTAACAAGGGGATGAGTCATCCCATATAAGGAAACTGGCCCCCTTTATTACATAAGGGGTATTTTAGTCTTTATTTGCCCATTTAATTACTTATAACAACATATGTTACAAACTAGCTTATTAAAGTTACTATTCCCTAAAACAAGGCACATAGATGTGAAATTTTTGATTTCCCATTGATATAGACTTCTAATTGTAATACTATATAGTACACATGTTAATTAAAGAGTAATGATGGACATTTAGTCATTCAAAACTCATTTACAAGACAATTTTTCAAAAACGTGCTTTAAGACTCCTTAAAGCACTTTTTGTGTTTTAACTTGTTTTCAAGCTTGGTTTTCTTTGGTAATTGATTTAATATGTTCATTAACTTATTTATAAGGTATAGGTATGACCATTAGGTCTTATACAAATTTATCCCAAGCTTAGAGCACATTTTTGCTCTTATTGACTTTAAGGTATTTTCTTGTGTTTTATTTGGTTTAACTGTCTACCAAAGTTTCCTAAGGACTTAATTAGCCTTATTAAATCATAATTGAATATTATTAAGTCTTGGTAGGCTCTTTGGGTCCTAACCAAGTTCACTCCTAGCTTAGAGCATGTTTTTGCTCAAACTGTATCTTAGTGCTTTATTGCATTTTACTATGGTTTAAATTGTTCACTGATGTTTCTAAGGCACTTTTTAGCCTTTACATACCATAGTTTAGTATTTAAACAATATATCAAGGTTTGGGGTATTTCAGCTATGGATTTAAATATACCAAATTAAACTGCACAAAGTTGAACCTAAATGAATCATGCCGAAATTAGTATTATGTGTAGGGACGAACAACAATCCACATAACATTAGTAAAGTCTTAAATGATTAAACAAGTCAAATCATCAGTCCAAAGGGGATGAACTGATGTTAATTACTTTGCAGGTGCTAACAAGTTTCCGCATATGAACTAACAGAAAAAGGACCAAACCCAGGTTGTCAATCTTTCAAAACTGCAGTTGAACAAATATCAAGCCTTATTAACCAACTTCCAGTCAAAGGTTATAGTCTAAATCCAATGTTCCTAATCGATTTTTATATTACTCCCCATTTTTATTACTTATTCTTAATCACCTTTCTTCTTGCTAACCAGAAAAACTTAACTAGCCATAAACTAACGATTAACCACTCAATGCAGGCAAAAAAAAAGTTCATGCTCACACAAGTCACCAGCACAAATATGACATTAACCAAAGTGAGAAAAGGGACAATCGAGTGTACAATCAGAATATGTAGCATAAGCGTTTTGAATACGAATGTACATTCAAACTTAAAACACAGCATTTGTTTCTTAGTTAGGGATGAATACCAAGATGGACATGGAAGATGCCCCTGTAAAAGAACTAAACAAGAGGAAGCTCAAATGAAGTGTGAAATAAACATTAATCCACAAGTATACTAAAGTGAATAGGGTGGGTCGCAGCTGATCGAGAGGAGAATACTGCTACATATCTGCGGACATGAGTGAAGTTTACACCCAATAGAGCATATAGAGAATCCAGTTATAAAAAACTCAAGCATCCTAAAATTGGTGTACGCAACGGCTTTGGGTCCCCACCGCTGATAGATTAGACTTATTCCTGCTCAAATAACAAGTTAGCGTAGATGAACACCATGGGGATTAACAGATAGCAAGTTAAGAACGAGTTAAAGATGAGAACGAGTTAAAGAATGATTTGACTGTAGCTACAAACCAAACATCATCTGCGGTTCAACTCCGCGTGACCCCTGAGCCCGGAGACTCACATGGGACTGAATGAACGAGAGTGAAAATCTTCTCACAAAGAAGAGTGAAGATCTTCGGTTTTGGAGTGAACTATTTTCAATCGCCCCTCAACCTAGTGCATGAGACGTTGTAGTTCTGGTGATTTAATCACTTCAACGGCGCAGGTGCAAGCAGAGAAGTGAAGTGAGTGCAAAACATGGATGTTTTCTTGTTCGCCGGCTGTGTGCAAAATTACTCGTGATGACGAGAAATGAACTAAGGAGTCTGACATTCCTTGTTCGCCGGTGAAATTCATCTTGATTGAAGAAGAGATTGGATGAGGCAGGCTCAACAGGTGAGTGAAGAGAGTGAGAGATATATAGCCCCCATTTCCTTGTTCAAGGAAAAGAAAATAGTGAAAGAGGTGCAGATTATGTATGTTTCCTTGTTGAGGTGAATGAAGGGAGCAGAGTAGTATGTTCTCCAGAGTGAAAGAATGAAGAGATCTGTACACTCCTCGCTCTCTAGTGGATTTCAAAATTACCGAGAGAAGAAGAATGTAGTGAGGGTGGAGCTGTATGCTACTGTTCTTGGTTGCAAAATTACCGTCGATGAAATGAAAATGAAAAGGATGCAGTGTTTGCTTCCTGTTTTACTGATGGTTGAGGAGAATGAAGAAGAAAAGTATGTATGAGCGGAGAGGATATTTGTGGATTGAGGTCGGCTGGATAGAGAAGGTTGGGGTCCGATTTTGCCTTGTTGCTGAAGATGATCAGAGGCAACCAGTCTGTATGGTTTTTCTAGGTTTGCAAGTTACCGTAAATGGAGAAAATGAAGGAGGCGTATGTTTTCTGGGTGTGGAGCACATTTGTTCCTTGTTCGTCAGGTAGGTTGCGAAATTACCTTGAGCAAAAGAGTGAAGAAGCACAGCTTGTATGTTTGTTGTCACCAGTTGGAGTGCAAATCACCGTAAGAGAATGGAGAAGGCACAGCTTGTATGCTTCATGTTCTATTCGCCAGATAGATTGCCGGAGTAAAGAGAATGAAGAGGGTGTGATGTATGTTTCAGGTGAAGAGAATGAAGATGCGCTTGTACGCTCCTTTTATGTAAGTGAAGAAAATGGAGTGGAGCAGTTAGCATGTATATTCCTTGTTCTTCTGCTTTGGGTTGCAAAAATGGCGTGAACAGAGGAGGGGGACATTGATTTCTCTTGTTTTCACGGATGGAAGCATGGGGGAGTACGTGAATGAAAAGAAAACGAGAGTATGGGAGATAGCGGCTGACCTAGTTTTCAGGACTTTAGCTTTTTTATAAGACATGTGGTCGTTTGTGACAATACGCTAGGGTTTATTTGAGGTCGTGGATCGGTAGAAACGGATGGGTAGCCCAACTCAGTTCAATCACAATGAAACATGAAGAATAAAGAAGCAAAAACAAAGAAAAGGCTACACAAGCCCATGTTTGGATTTGAACCGTGGACCTGGAGCTTCTCCCACACCTAGACTACCAACCATGCTAACGGTAGAAGCTGATAAAAACATGTGCAAGTACTAAAAGATATAACCCGATTTGAATAAACTTCTTCAATGGAAATGCAAAGTAAGACTACAAAGTTCAACAATGAGAATGAATTATTTTCCATAAAAATGAAATTATAAAAAGGACATGCAAATAATAATAGTAACAATATGTACATAAAATGATGAAAATAATTGTAAAATAATAATGATAAAGACAACAAAACCACAAAAAAAGTACCAATAAAGAAAATATAAGTAAAAGTATCAATGAAATGAAATGAGATAAAATAAACCGGTAACGAAATAGCGTGAACCAAAACAAAACGAATAGGGAAATAAATAAGCGAATAAAACAGAGCTCACTAACATGAAATAAATCACATGTAAAATGGTAAAATAAGAAAATAACAAAAGGGATGGGTTTGAAAACGGATGTTTTGAAAATTAATTTAGAAAATTTGTCATAAAATGACAGTTTCGTTTTGGTATGTACATAAATAAGTTTTGAAAAGAAAGGCGATGACCCTCTTATTTTATTTATATGTTTAAATTTTCTTTTAAGGGGTGAGAATTTTTGGTGTCTACATATGGCTCCCCTTGATTCAATTTTGCAAGATCTTGCAGAATTGGATCAAGGTTGAGAGGGCGCCAAAAATTCTCACTATGGCTTGTGAGGCATTGGGATACAACCGTGGGGAAGACAATGTATGAATGTGACGGGAAATGATATGATAGTGTAATACACGAGGACTTATTACGAGCCTCAACTGGACCTCTTGATATCCATTCCTAGGGCTTATGACGGGCCTAGAATGCAATTGAAAGTACGAGGGCTTAGGAGAGCCTCAACTAGACCTCTTGACATCTAGCTATTGGACTTATGACGAGCCTATAATACTTTGGTTGTGTACCGTACTAGTAGCGTAATAGCTGCCTAGCAGGTGGGTGTGAAGCGATCTTGCACTAGTAGCGTAATAACTGCCTAGTGAAGGAAAAACGGCGGAACCGTACTAGTAGCGTAATAGCTGCCTAGCGGGCTATGAAGTGAACGATCTCGCACTAGTAGCGTAATAGCTGCCTAGTGGAGGAAAAAACAACGGGACCGCACTAGTAGCGTAATAGCTGCCTAGCGGGTTATGAAGTGGACAATCTCGCACTAGTAGCGTAATAGCTGCCTAGTGGAGGAAAAAGATCGGGACCGCACTAGTAGCGTAATAGCTGCCTAGCGGGTTATGAAGTGGACGCTCTCGCACTAGTAGCGTAATAGCTGCCTAATGGAGGAAAAGATTGGGACCGCACTAATAGCGTGGTGCTGCCTAGCGGGTTACGAAGCGAACGATCTCACACTTGTAGCGTAATAGCTGCCTAGTGGAGGAAAAAACAACAGAACCGCACTAGTAGCGTAATAGCTGCCTAGCGGGTTATGAAGTGGATGATCTCGCACTAGTAGCGTAATAGCTGCCTAGTGGAGGAAAAGATCGGGACCGCACTAGTAGCGTAATAGCTACCTAGCGGGTTATAAAGTGGACGATCTCGCACTAGTAGCGTAATAGCTGCCTAGTGGAGGAAAAGATTGGGACCGCACTAGTAGCGTGGTGGTGCCTAGTGGGTTACAAAGCGAACGATCTCACACTAGTAGCGTAATAGCTGCCTAGTGGAGGAAAAAAACAACGGGACCGCACTAGTAGCGTAATAGCTGCCTAGCGGGTTATGAAGTGGAAGATCTCACACTAGTAGCGTAATAGCTGCCTAGTGGAGGAAAAGATCGGGACCGCACTAGTAGTGTAATAGCTGCCTAGCGGGTTAAGATGCATTAAATAGTTAACGAACCTTGTGGGGTAGATGCAAATGATATGCAATGTAAGATGGTTATGAATGAATGCGCTGGTTGGATTGAGACTCCCTGTTTGTGAAAGATTTTTTTTTTTTAGCAGATGGCTCCAAAGTTGCTTCAAAGATTTGGGATGGCTCCAGCATGGCCTCAAGAATCTGAGATGGCGCCAGCATGCGTCAATGGCTCCGGTATGCACTGATGGCTCCGTTGTATGTTGATGGCTCTGGTGTGCGTTGATGGCTCCGGTGTACGTTGATGGCTCCGTTATGCACTGATGGCTCTGGTGTACGTTGATGGCTTCGGATGCTTGATGGCTCCGGTTACGTTGATGGCTCCGGTATGCAATGATGGCTCCTCCGATGTACGTTGATGGCTCCCGTGTACGTTGATGGCTCCGGTATACTGCATGATGGCTCCGGTGTGACCAATGATCTCGGGGTGGTTGGTGGGTTTGACATGGTTTGTGTTTTTTGTGACAATTGGTGGGTTTTAACTTGTCTTTAGATTTTCAAGGTGGTTTGATGGCTCTGATGACGGATTTATTGTTGTTTGACAGGGTTTTTGTGGCTCCAGAAATGGAATTATTGTGATTTGAAGGGCTTGTTGTGGAATTTGTAGTGTGTGAATGGTTTCACATGGGTGGGTGAATGGCTAAACACGGTTTCATGGCTTTGGGGTAGTTCTCATCATGGTTCCATATTTCCATGGATGCTCCGGGATGACCTTGTGCTGGTTGAGCATGACGATGCTGCTTAGTTGGTTCCTTTTTTATGACAACAGGCGAAAAAGGGAGGTTTTTGCCTTTGAAGTGGTCGCACCCTGGGCGGGCTGCCTACGTACTCAAATCCGTATTGAGTTTAGACCATACGTAGTTCGATAGTCTGTAGGCAAGGCATTAGTGAGGAAATGACTCCTGTGTAGCCCTAGGGGTGGTCTCTGGGATGGTCTCAATGTTTGAGGATGGTATCAATGTTGGATGATGGCTCCCGTATGGCTCTAGCTTGGCTTTGGGATTGGTGCCAATAAGGCTCGAGCATGACAGTTGATGGCTCCGGGAAAATCTTCACATGGCTCCGGATTGGCTTTAGAAGCGTTGTCGATAAGGATTGAGTATGGCAGTGCATGGCACCGGGATGGTCTTCGTGTGGCTTCGGATAGCTTTTGAATGGTTCGATGTAGCTTGGTGATGGCCCGGGATGGCTCCGAAGGGGCTAGATATAGCTTGATGATGGTCCGGGATGGCTCCAGTTGACATCAAAAGTTACGCTTCAACAAATGCAACTGAAGTCGACTTTCAGCGAGACTAGGTGGAGTTCTTACTAGTCGGATGTTGAAAATGAAGTGGTTATGATGCATGCAAATGCTAACTGCTAGAAGAGATGCACAATGCATATGCAGTTTTTTTTTTGAAGAGAAAGTATGGCTCTATCTCTATTTCTATGAGGTTTACGAAATAAGACATCTTCGGTTCGATCTTGAGTGACTGTTGAACTGAAATGCGTGAATCGCTTCCCTCTCATGGAGGGATGTGGGGTCAATCTCTCGCGAGTATGGTCGTGTGTGCTAAATGGTGTGTTGATACTCTCGATGGTCAGAGCAGTTTTCCTTAGACTTCCTTTTGAGGTTCTGGACTTTCCGATCCTCATAAATTCCTCACCTGCAATGGGGTAGGCTGATTATGATTTGGTGGTTTAGTCGAAGAGTCACTCGCACTCTAAAGACCTTGTGAGATTAGGTCACACTCATTAGCTAACGGTCCCTTTGGTATGATGGGACATATTGATAACAAGTATGAACCTTATGATTAATGTTTCAGATCCGGTACTTCCAGTTAACGCTCAATAACTTATGAGTCAGAGGTCTTTATTGGGTTGTAACGGGGCTGAGTGGTATGATGTATGTCACATGGGACTAGAGGATTGTTTAGGAATGTGGAGCTTTTGTGCAATAGAGGACATGTTTCACCTTTTCCATGGGTGGAATGATTAGACGGGTTTGATAACCCTTATCATTTTCTTCGGAACGTCATTGGTCCTTTTGGTTTGGATTTCTCCTTCTTGCCGCTTCTGGCATACGATTTGAGCTTTCTTCTCACTTTTTGTTTTTGAAATTGCATTTGGCTCATCAACTTTCTCGAGCAATCTTTACTTTGTATTTTGGCTTTCATCTTTGGAGTTGCATTGACTCATTGATCTTTTTGAACATTTTCGGTGTGTTTTTTTTTTGGTGTTTGGCTTTGGAGTTGCATTGACTCACTGATTTCGTCGAACATTTTATTTGTTGTTTTTGTGGAAGATGGTGGGGGAGAGACCATGGCTCTGGCTCCTTCGATATCCTCTATTGCATGGGTGAGTAAGTATGTGTATATGAGTTGGCATGTTGTGGAGTTCACAGAAAAAGGTTTATCGTGAAAAGCTCAGCGGGGCTCACTAAGGATTATGTACAGGGCAGTCAAAGCTTTTTGGTTTTGTGGGATTTTTATTCCTAAGTGCCTCGTCATTCTCATTAGTCAATGATGTTTTCTTACTACTTCTCAGATCTTTGCATGAATCATAGTTCGTATCTTGTTTCGACATTGATCTCACTCTGAATTGTGCCTCTCCATGTGCTGAAGAAAAATGCACATGTCGCTCGTGGTTTTACCTCGATTGGCTCTCTCTACCTTCCCTCATCGCTCAGGGTATTGCCCAGTATCCTCGTTCAGAATTCAAGGGAAAATACCACTCTCGCGCCGCTACTCACTTTGCTTGTGGTGCTGAATTTTGATTTAAACCCATGTGTAAATTGAAGGGTCGAGAGTTTAGTGATTCAAACATTCGATTCAACTAATCTCTCAAGATTTTTTCCCAAAGATGCCGTTCAGATATGGTGGAAGTATGCAAATGCAACTATCTACCATGCAATATGTTGTGGTAATATGGAATTACTATGTATTGTATGCATGAAGTATTGACAACGAAAATGACTCATTTTGGATTTTGATTGAATAATTTTTGTTTTTTTGTCTTTTGATGCAATGCATGAGTGGTAAGACTACACCAAGTCTCACTTGAGTCGGTTCCCGTTGATAGTCCATGAAGGTCATCCTGTCACGATTGGCCCTAAAGATGGTCTATGTGAGAGAAGTTGTTAGGTGTGATGTGAGAAAGGTTGTTCAGAAAGATATTCGGTTCATGATTGGCTTCTGGAGTTTTGGACTTTTAGGGAGTGACCACTCCCGCATGGTGGTCCTACAATATGATAGTGACTGCATTTTTGGGATTTTTGAAGGTATGATTTTTTTGGATTTTTTTGGATGTATGATTTTTCTAGTATATGCTTTTTGTTGTTATTGGTCTCTATGTACATGGTATGCCGAATGGGAAAAGGTTTGAATCCCTGGTATTTCAGGCTATCATTTCGAAGATCATGTTGTCGATTAAGACAGTTAATCACCTGCAAAAACGGTCACCAAAAAAGAATCTAATAGATGCGAATGTTGGTGCGCTTGAAAAATGGGATGAATGTTTGTGTGTGATGTGTTGAGAATGCAACATGTGATCATGCAATTTTTGCTAGATGAGTATGATTCATGCATGATTAATGAATGTGAACTGACCGAAAATGGGAAGAACAAGTTGTGCGTGCTAAAAGAAATCAAGTTTTTTAGAAAAACAGTTTTGAAAACACGTGTTTTCAAAGTGGTGGGTCTTCTCAA